>JAWPHD010013143.1:0-70572 GCA_037043455.1 Cyrtodaria siliqua
CAAGAAATTTCCGTCCTATGATTAACAAATAGATAAAGTCTTGCAGCAACTGTAGATAATTTTTTTGACTGCAGTGAGTATTATTTACTCACCAGCTTCAAAATGAATGTGTAAAAAGGAAATCATTCAGAGTTAACAGTTGCTTTAAATAGTTTATGCTTTCAAAATGGATAAAATAAACAACTATTCTGATTAAATGAAAGTTAAGTAAAACAAAAGAAACACTGTATGACCTTAATATTAGACCCATGCTTGGAACAATTGTCATCATGTAAATATGAAATAAACTGTTCCACAGGACAATACACACACATGTTATACTCATGATCTTTAAAAGTTATGAGTTTTTGTAGTAAGTTGATGAGTAATGATACTCAAATTTTAAAAAACTGAGTTGTTTTGTAAAAAAAAGTATGAGTAAAATACTCAAAAACTCAGCTTATCTACAGTCTCTTGTATCTAAAGTCTCTTATCTAAAGTCTCTTGTAATATTATATGCTGCATATATTAATCCTCAAGGCCAGTTTAACTAATGTTTGTGAAGCACATTAAGTTTGATAAATTACGTAATGAATTACATTTTAAAGGTACAATTAATTAGTAATTTACTGTACCAGTAATTATCAAACTGCAGTATAAGGAGTATGAAAATATAACACAAAACTGCAGGCATTCGTTTTGTGAAGCAATAGTATCACTAAAAACATCTTTCTTTCATTCATGTTTGTAATCTTTGATAGTTCAATATTTAGGCCATGTCAACAGACAGAGGTAAAGGTACATGTATAATGTTCAAAGTCCGCTGTTCCAATTTTAAGACAAGTTTTGTCTCAGATATCACTGTCTGTAACAGCTTGAAGCAACAAAATTCAGTGCATAATAAATGTGCTATATGATGTGTAAAGAATGCACATTAATTGTAACATTAACTGTATCAGTATTTATTGGACTGGATCAGTGGTGATAAAGAATTTAATCTGTTAATCATGAGTTATACTCGTCTCGGTCAGCTAATATGCAGATGTCTAACTGGCAGATATCGGTCTGGGCAGATTAGGGGAATTAAAGTGCCCACTAGCGATTAGCACAATTTATTCGCGCGTTTTTTCACGTGCATGAAGTCGACGTTTGCATGATGTCATGTTGTAAAAAAACGTACAACGTCAGTTGTTGATGCATCAGTTAAAACTTTTTAACGTCACTTGCTGCTTCTGATAAGTTAAAAATAAGAAATTATTATTAAATTAACTTAGAAACATGTTTTTTGAAAGTCTCGTTGAATCTCTCAAAATCTCGCCCAAAACGATTTCAAACATCCTTTTTTCCCCAGGCCCTGGTTCTGGATCCGTGTAGCATAGCGTAACGAAGAAAAGAGGTCACCGAGGCTAGAAATATACCATAGAGTCACACCCTCCACCCTCCCACATCCTCCTTTCCCCAAAACTGCCTATCAGGCTGGACATTTTTCTACTTTCATCTGTTTGGCTCTAGACAACTATCTTTTGACACCTATCCGGCTATTTCTGCTTTCACATATTCAATTTTCTGTTCTTACCTACCAGACAAGATTTTTTCTTGCATATCGGATAAGGCTATCCCCGTTTTACATGGGGGGGATGGAATATAAGAATCTTGCATGGGAATTCCAACCCGAGGTATAAGTGTTTTTATCAGAACCGAGGTTCCGATTAAAACACTTATACCGAGGATTGGAATTCCCTATCTGAACCGAATACCCATGATAGATTCTTTTTCTTGCATACTAGAGAAATGTTGTGCATTGATGCCGCCAGCTACTAATGTTTTGCATGTTTTCCTGCATACCGGATGTTAACGCACGTGAATTTTATCTCAACCCTAGGGTGAGATGGAAATATCTAGCCCTTGTAAAATGATGGATATCCTTGTTCGGTATGCAAGAAAGTCTTATCTTTATGGGTAAAGATAAAAGTCACGCCCGCACCAACATCCGGTATGCAGGAAAACATGCAAAATGTTAGTAGCTGGTGGCGTCAATGCACAACATGTCTCTGTTATGTCAGAAAAAGAATCTATTAATCTATTATGGGTATTTGGTTCAGATAGGGAATTCCAACCCTCGGTATAAGTGTTTTAATCGGAACCTCGTCAGAGCCTCGGTTCCGATAAAAACACATACCTCGGGTTGAAATTCATGGATAGCCATGAAAGATTCCTATATTCTACTTTTACCTATCAGGCTGAACAATTTTCTTTAATGCCTTTTGGACTTACAACTTTCTTTTTTTATCTATTGAGCTTGTGGTCACCTATTGGGCTAGAATTTGTTCAACTCAATTATAGCTGACTACATGCAAGTTTAAATACCAGAAGCTATGCTCATGTTAACACAAATACCCAAAAGAGTCATTCTGAAATGCAGAAATCAGTGTCCAATTTTACCATACATGATATTTGGCGATATTTCTCCTCTACCTTCATAAACATCCATACATTATATAAGTGCTTTCTAGGATCAATCACAGCTGTCTGATTTCCCAGCCTCCATTGGCACTTGACCGCGATTTATGGATCTGTTCATGCCATAAATGGGAAATATTGAGGGTTCAGTGCAGCATTGTTGTAACTCCATACATAAACAAAGGAAAATGTACAGCAGTGTCGCGTTAAACCGTCAATACATCACCATACCCTTGTTGTGCCTATATTGATATTGTGCTGTTTCAATCTTGGTCTAGCTGTTATCTATCTGCGTGTCTTACAATATTCGAATACGGATTGTTTCGATGATGATTATTTTCAAGGCTGCTTCTTTATCTTTATGCATAAGAGTTATGTTCTAAATACAAATTGTTAATTGTTCTGCAAAAGATGAGTTTCTAAAGATAAGGTCATTGATCTCGCGTAGGAAAGTACAAAAACGATAAAAAGCGAGTTTTTGAATCAATATTTTGTTAATTATGGTTCCTTTTGCTGTATGCTGGATCATTCTTTAGTAATTATGTTTAGATGTTTTGGTTTATATACTGAAAGGAAAAAGAAACGCGACACAGGAATTTCCGCTATATATTGTATATACTGCACACTTAAAGGGACACTGTCCGTAAATTTTAGCTTATAAAACGCACACTAATTATGTTCGCAAACATTACACACCAAACATTATTGAATATTTACTAATTAAAAGCAAGATTGATGGAATGCAGTACAAAAAAAGAGACACCGCTTCGGGCGTTTGAACTCGCAGCCCGAACTAAAATTACACTCGCGGTAATAATAGTGAGCGTAAAACAAGTCGGCATCGCTCCTGACTGAGCTAACCGGGCTATACATATAATGCAATACATACTATGGTGAAAACCTAATGCGCTAATGATCGCAGAAAAGGTAAATATGGTGGGTCCCACTTTATTTACAATTGATAAAGATTTTTTTTCAAATTCACGAATCTATTACTACAGACTTCTTAGGGTCTATGCTCATGTTTTCATGTATACATTTCACTGAATAAAAGTCACGGTTATTTGCTTATGCTCAATATCTGCTTACTTACGGACAGTGTCCCTTTAATTCAGTATATATTCCAAGGAAATCCCAAGATATTTTGTAAAAAAAATAATCTTGCAGTTGGAGAAAGGACACAACTGTGATGTTGTACACGTTTTAATCACAGTACACGTTGTAACACGAATTTCATAAATGTTGAAGTTCCTCTTTGAAAAATTGAGCCAGTTCAGTAATCTATTTAACGTAAAGAGTTTGCAAAATTTTGCATCTTAAGTTTGCGCCAAACGCGTACCTGTCAATAATGAAACTTTGCAGGAATACTATTTGCTGTGTTATGTGTTGTTTTAATCTGTTTCCCGAAAGGAAAGATCTTACGTAGCCATTCGATTAACAGCAGCATATTGTACATACAATATACATGTATAGCGGAAATTTCCGTGTCGCGTTTCTTTTTCCTTTCGGTATATATGTTTATATCTTTGTACAACCACAAACATCATTGCATGATCCTGCTATTCATGATATAAAAGACGAGTGGTATCATTCCAAAATTGGTTCAATTTAAATATCTAAAACATCATTTCACTTCAAGAAAGTATACTATCCCTGGGTAGAACCAGTACTGTATACCTCCCGCCGTACATAAGAATAACACTTTCTCACATGACATGTGGAGCTAAGAGTGGGATTCAATATTTAACAGGCACTCATGTTAGATCGTCATGGCCACTTCTTATTTATTATAAACCTTTTCAAACGTAATTTTCTTATGCTTTGATAGCTTTATAAACAATCACTAGTTATCTGTCTATTTTCTCCTGTTTTATGGGTCTCTGAAAGCTCCCCTGAGTGAGAGGCTGTTGTAATGAAGTCAATGGAGAGGCTTAGTGTTGGTAATGATCCCAAATTGATGTTTTCTGTCACATCTTGTAGCACCACTGTCAATACTAGTGACATTAATTTACACACTTATTGGTTAACCAGAAAGCCACAGAAGTGTAAGGAAATGTGATATTCAGCCTTGTAAAGCAGCTGTGACAAACTGAAGTTATGGTTGGGTTCTTTCTTAATTAAGACAGTGCTTTCTTTCGTACTTAATTAAGACATTTCTAAATCTATGTTTTATTCAGGTGGCTATACCACATGACTTTTTGATCGCGTTCACAGCTTAAAAAACAGTAAACAAAAGGCTTGATTCAGGTAGTATTTTCATCATTTCTGATTGAATGTATACCAAATGGATTTTAATCAAATAAACCGAGCATCTCTCCTACTGAGGAAGCTCTTTCCTTTGCGGCTAATGTGGTTATTTCTGCACATTCCTGCACTGTCTGAGATTACCCAGTCATCTTTACAAATTGATGTGACCTAGGGTACGGGCTCCTTTAGTAGAGGTATGGGCATTTTATTTGATAAAAATCTGTTTAGTATTCATGAAGAATGATAAATAAATGTACCTGAATCTTGTAAGCCACGTACGCGATAAAATCAAATTGACACTGGTTCAATCCACCCTGTTATTGTCATTTTCCAATTGGCACCGAATTGACTGGTATGGGTAAAACAAAAAAGAAACGATAAGATTATATTTATGATGATGTTGATGATGATGATGATGATGATGATAACTTATGGGATAATTAGAATGATGATTAGTAGCAGGGCCCTCACGCTACTTTGGGGGAAGGGGCCCGCAGCCCTCAGAAGGGGGAATTTTTGTAACTGGGGGGAATTTTTACAACAAATAAAAAACTCTGTTTGATTAACACGTTTCACTTTATTAACATACATTCGTCAACCATCTGGTTCTTTTTCTGATAAAAAAACTCCACTTAATAACCATCAATGGCATGTTTTCATCGGAGATCCACATTAAAAGTCAACCTTTCTCTTCTTTTTATCCCGAAAAAAACCTATTGCCCTGTCCAGTTGGGCATCTGGTTGAGTCAGTGCCCGATAATAGTTAAAACGTCCTGTGCACGATAAACAGTCTAAAACCAGTCTAATAATAATCAAAACGTCTTTTCAAACCGGTAAACACGACATCGTGAGCATATCGTCATGAAAATCAGATTATTTTTTTATTATTATTTTTTTTTTACGAATTTCTGAGGGGGGAAAATATCAATTTTTGGCGGAAAAAAAGATACTTTTCGGGTGGGGGACTGCCGCCGAATAACGGCGGCAGAAATGACCAAATGAGGGCCCTGAGTAGTAAGTGGTTGTGTTGGTTTGGATGAATAAAGTTTAGTGTTGATTATGTTGATAAAAGATTGACCATGGTGGTGAAAGTTATTAACGTTGTTGCTAAATGAAGATTTATGATGCTAAGAAAAGAGGAAAAAAATCTTACAATGCTCTATTAATGAATGGTATAGCTTTTGTAGTATGGTGTTTAATGTCTTTTTAGATCACCTGAGCCGAAGGCTCAAGGTGATCTATTGGGATCACTCTTCGTCCGTCGTCGTCCGTCTATTGGGATCACTCTTCGTCCGTCATTGTCCGTCCGTCCGTCGTTAACTTTTGCTTCAAACGACTTCTCCTTAGAAACCGCTTGGCCAATTTTGACCACACTTCACATGGATGATTCTTAGGTGAATGCTTTTTAGATTTGTTAAAATTAGGTCAGCATGAAATCCATAATGGCCGCCATTACCATATATGGTAGAAACCTTAAAAAATCTTCTTCTCAAGAACCACCAGACAGATTTCAACAGTTTTTCTTTTAAAATGACCGCCACCGGCTAGGCTATCAAGTTTGTTCAAATGAAGTCCCCGGGATCAAAAAAATCTTCTTCTCTGAAATTACAGGAGCCAGAGGTTTAATGTTTTGCGTTTTCTATAGACTTATGGTCCTCTACCAAGTTTGTACAGGGGTCAAATGTTTAACATAGACTTGTATAGGGAAATACTTAAAAAATATTCTTCTGAAACTACAAGAGCCAGATGTTTAATATTTTGCATTTACTATAAGCTTATGTTCCTCTACCAAGCTTGTTCAAATGGTGATCCTGGGGTCACATTTGGCCCTGCCCCAGGGGTCACATGTTTTACATAGACTTGGATAATCTTCAAAAAGTCGTCTTCTCAGAAACAGCTTGGTCAATTTTGACCAAATTTCACATGGATGATCCTTTGATGAATGTTTTTCATATTTGTTAAAATAAGTTAAACGTGACATCCAAGATGGCCACATAGAAACATCTTTGAATTACTTCTTGTATACTGGGAAGCTAGGGCTTTGGATGCGTGTTTTACATAGACTTATATAGGGAAAACTTAAAAAATCTTCTTTTAAATTGTTAGCATGGAGTTGTGGGTTTAAATTTGAGTTGAGGGTGTTGTTGTGTTTTGCACTTGTAAAAAGGTATTGAAAGTAATTTCTGAATATAAGAGCCATTTTAGCTTGTAGAGCATCCACATGCCCTATTGCTCTCTTGTTCTTTATTATTATTAATGATCACTAACCGTCTATCGTCTATCAAGTTTGCTCATTTGAAGTCCTTGGGTCAGAGATGGCTGCAACCACTGGGTCCAAAGTTTGTATGAAGAGATTTTGCATGTTTTTACATAGACTTACATAAGGAAAGACTTAAAACATCTTCAATCAGCATTTGCGAGGACAATTTTTTGATCATTGCGAAGACCCTCAGGTGATCGATTTAGGGCCATTTGGCCCTCTTGTTTAGACATGTTAGGCCATATATGACGATCGTTCTTTTAGAGGCAGTTTTCCTGGGTATAACTAGTACTGTATACTTTACGCCATCTGTAAGAATTGACATTTCTCATTTGACAAGTTGAGCTCCCAATGGGATTCAAACGTACAGTGGTGAGAGGGGGAGCGTTTTAGAAGCAGCATCTTAACTATCACGACCACAGATCGCTTGAATAGTATTGCCGATCATCATCATGATGATGTTGGTGAAATTGATCATGTCATTGATACTCGTGCATGGTGAGAGATACGTCACTATTTGCACATTGTGATCGAGTTATGCCAATTGATACCCGTGCATTTATGAACATAGAAAGCTGTAGTAACATTCAACCATGTTGAAATGTTCCTACTTTAATGTCTTGATATTAAGAGGCAATACTAATCTTATAAGATACTATGTTAGCTGGAAGAAGAGGATTGCTCTATTACAATCTTAAATGTTTTTTTACAAATAAATCCTTGCACTAAGAGACATTATTACATTAGCTTGTCTAATAAAATGAATTGACATAGCATAGCAGTATTTGTGAGATGTCTGTTCCAATAAAGTCTGCAATTTTGCTCTTAGCCCGGTATTGCAAGATAATGAGAGTGTATTGATTTGCAAATTTGGAAACTAACTTCCTTGATATATTCAATGAGAGTTTTCTTGATATAAATCATTGAGACTAGACTATAATATTTCAAGTGTTTTGGAAAGAGATAAAAAAAAAAGCTACATTTTTCTGTCTTGATTTAACCCTTAACCCACTAATGCTCCCTTTACACAGAAGGAGATCGTTGAGCGATATCTCCTAAAACCTCGAACAAGTCGCTTCTGTGTTCATTGAGCGATCAAAAATTCAATTTTCGGCAACTTTAATGGCGATCTATAGAGATCATTGAGCGACCTTGGCGATCATTGAGCGCTCATTGAAAGATCGCTGAGAGATCATTGGGAGACCGATGAAATCGTTGAGCGCTCTTTGAGCGTTCGTTGAGAGATCGCTTACCTTGGTGATCGATCTCCTTATAGTTTTGGACTGGGTCAGAACTATGAGGAGACCGTGGCGACCGTAGAGATCACTGGAGGATCATTTAGAGATCATTGCGATATGTTGGCGATCACTGGGCGTTCATAATGAAAGTTCGTCAAGAGATCTGGCCAATTTTTGATGGCTCAACGATCGCCACCTCTGTGTAAAGGGGGTATAAGCACGAGTGTAATAGCCTTTGCGTCATTTGTAAACACAGATCAAGCTGATCAGGGTTTACCATGTCCAGTCATTTCCCCCAAAACACCCATTTTCACCTAAATGGAATAGTCTTAATTCAAAGGAAGAACAGTCTATTATCTATATGTAGGGGTTAATTGTTAAAAAAAATAATACTGCACTTCCACATAGTTGGCTTATTGCCATATATGATAAAGATTCCCACATTTTATCAGACTATATAAATTGTTATATTGTACTTCATTTGCATATTTCCTTCTTTGTGCAATGTGACGTCATCCGGTCACTATTCTGTGATAGGGACCAGTCATGGTCCGAGAGCTATAGTTTCTGACGTGTAAAAAAAACAATGTACTACCGGTATGTGTAAAAAAAATTGTTAACTTGTTAACAAGTAAAATTTAAATAATTTTTTTAACTGACATAATAACGTTTTGTATTGTTTTGTTATGTTAGTCAGAATCGGTATAATATAACAAATAATGTACATGTATGGTGGGTGTTAAGGTCCATTAAGCAAGTTTCTGGACTGGGCAGTCAGACCTAGAATGTAATATGGACTGAAACTTCAATTTGGTCCATATAACTTTCTAGGTCTGACTGCCCAGACCATAACTTGCAATAGTATGGACCTCATCACCATAATTATATTATTTATTAAATAATAAAATTAATTGTGTCAAGAATAGATTCATTAGGATAGAAATATCAGTTTATGTGAACGTGGATGTCGATCTATTGAAAATGGTTGGTTTAAACATGTTTTATTTCAAAGATAACATACTAATAAAAAATGTTACACACAATCATAAATGGATCTGAATGAAAGCAACATGCATACAGAGATCCTTCCATGTCACTAAGTAAGTGTAGAATTATGGATATGTCTTAGAAAAACTTTCTATAAATGTCTGACCTAAACTGAATGGTAATTTGCACACATACATATCTTGATTGCTTTTGAAATGGGACACTCAGGTTTATTTAGCTGACAATTCGCTGCTGGTTTGAATAATCAGAATTTGGATTTTTGTTGACTTATCATATTTTGAACCATCACGGCAATCTTGATTTGTTGAAAACTCACGGTGTACCATTAGTTGTATATTACTTTCATATTTGCAATCCTTAACATTATTAGATATTATTGATTTTATTGCACCAATAAGATATTTACAACTTTGGTTAAATAACACGGAAAATTCAAATCTAATTTAAGTAGCAGTTTTAAAGTCAAAATAATACAGGATTAATAAATCAAGGTGCTTATTTTAATGCTCTATATAAAACTAGAGAGTGCAGTGTGTCCCTGTCACATGATACAATTTACAGCATGCAGCTCAAAATAAATCTGTTGTATCTTATAACTAAACCACTACTTAAGTTTATATACTGAGCAAAAATAAAAAGTACCCCCTTTTTTTGCTGGTATTACCATAGGCCAGTTTTTGAGGGCGTAGGACAGCTTGAACAGCACTTTAATTAAACAATGTTTGATATATTTAAGCACACTTCACTTAGTACTAAATATTCCTTTAAACATTTTCAAATTTGCCAAGCAATACTCTTTTATGGATGCTATAGAAACCTTAAAGGGAGGTAATTTGATGATTTTTGATAATCAAAAGCTGCTACCTAACAATCGGTATTGTGTTTTCCTGTGATTTTTATTTGAAAGCAACATATAGAGAATATTGTCTTGGACAAATTGAGGTAATGTGTGTAGATTATTTTATGTATTTTTACCACGAATGCGTGGCTTAATAAAAAGGGAGATAACTCCATTGTGTGCTGAACTTTTCAAACAAATCTTTTGTTTGGACTATTGGTGGTCGTTGATCTAATTATTCTATATAAATCATTTATAATTTCTTGTTTTGCTGTCTATATAATAAGGGAAAGAAAGAGGGGTACTTTTTATTTTTGCTCAGTATAGTTGATTACATCGGGTGTGTGTGTGTGTATTTCTAAGGATTATAGTCCCTCCACCTACGACAGGCGTCCTACCTGACGATTATAGGCACAATGTCTGGACGTTTATCTGTGTGTTGTTGTGTCATGTGATGATATGTCTACTTGAAGCAGCGAACTCAATGGTTTCTTTATAGTGCTGTCACACTGGAATACCACGCCGTAGTAGACATGATACCCCCACCCGCCAGTCACATTATTCTGACACTGGTCAATCAGTCGCAGCACTACCCATTATGTGCTCGTCAGGCAAGGGTTACAAGTGACTACTCCATTTTTAAAGTCTTTGGTATGACGCGGTCAGGGGACTCGAACCCACGACCTCCCGAATGCAAGGCAGACGCTATAACCACTACACCACAATGCTTCGGTGTTGATTACATCGGGCATAAAATGTTTGAATTTATACCACCAGTTGTTCCTATACCTATTGAGGCTATTGTACTATTTAAGTGTGCCAAAGGTTAGATTTTCACAGGTTTCCTTCCAATTACATTGTCATGAGTGAAAGTGAATGTCATTTTTAAAATTTATGCAGTTAGTTAAAGGGACACAAGGCAATCTTGATTTTTTTAAAACTAGACGGCGTCCCGCTTGTTTTTCTGGATAACTTACATTTGTTCAATCATTAATATTAATTATAAGAATAGTAACAGGCACATTGTATGTGCATATTATTCAATTTTGATATTATTGCACCAATAATATATTAAAACTTAAAGTAAAATATGACGAAAAAGTGAATACATAATTTTTAATTTATTTAAATGTAACCAGGTTAAAAGTAAACATTTTCCTGGATATATAAGTCAAGACACCCATTTCAAACACTTCAAGATTGCCGTGTGTCCCTTTAATGGTCGGGGGGCTGGCATGGCCCAGTGGTTAGCATGGTGAACTTGAAATTGGAGGACACTGGTTCAAGCATAACCGGTGCCACTGAGTTTCGTAGGTGGATTCATTGGCAAGGCACTGTCACCTTAGACTCCTCCGTTAGAAGGGGATGCAAAAAGGGCGGTCCCGTAAATCAGAGTGTCAGGGCAGTTCTCTGATTCCTATGTATCCTTTCCCTCTCTTTAGAGCAGCTCTAAATAACCTACCGGTGTACTGCATCGATGAGCCCCTTAACAACGTTCAGTTCAATTCATTTTAGAGTCAATGTGAAATAACTTTATTATTTTTTTATATATTTTCAGGTGGGATCACCGGAGGTATAGAGATCTGTATCACATTCCCGACAGAGTATGTCAAGACACAGTTACAGTTGGACGAGCGATCGGGCGCCTCCCGACGATATAAGGGACCAGTAAATTGTGTTCAGCTTACAATAAAAGACTATGGGTTCAGGGGATTATATAGGGGTCTGCCAGTATTGTTGTATGGATCTATACCAAAATCTGCAGTAAGGTATGTTAAAGGATGTACTGTTTTACTGGAACTTAAATTTACATCACTTTGCCTATCACCCACCATATTTCTATTTTATCGCTTATTTAGGTTTCCTGGCTCATAAGTTTGTCTTACAATGAGGTGGCGAACAGGTGTCATTTGGTCATATATTTCGGTCAAACTTGACATTTTGGTCATAAAACTTTACCATAATATATGTGTTGCATGTCGCGCCATGATGAATCCATATAATCCTGAGTTAATTACCCTTAGAAGCATTTACTTTTAACCCCTAACCTGCTACATATATATAATGGACTGTTCTTTCTTTGAATTTAGACCATTCCATTTATGTGACAAAGGGGTGTTTTGGGGGAAATTTCTGAGCAGCAGCGAGTTACACGCAGGCTTTGTAAACCCTGACCTCGCAGGCTGATCTGGGTTTACAATGGACGCAAAGGCTATTATAGTCGTGCTTAGTGGGTTAAGGGTTAAAAGTGCATAAAAATTGTACTTAAAGGGACACACGGCAATCATGTTTGCATGTAATTAAATCAAAGGTGGTAACATCTGGAGTTTTCAATTTTTCTTCATTATTCTACCATATTGTAGGTTTAAATGTAATTACTGGTGCAATATTTTCATCAATTAGAAATATGCAAAACCAATGGAAAAAAGTATAATTAAGGATTTGCAAATATGCAAGTTAATTAGAAAAACTAATGGGACGCAGCGAGCTTTAACAAATTCGATATTGCAGCACGACACTTTAATAGACGCAAATAATTACGCTGTAGCATCACATTTTATTTTGCATTCCATACCATTTCTAGAGTAAGTATGAAAGGTTTGAAGCCAGCAACACAGTTCTCGTGGCATGAACAAATATTGTATGTGTAGTTATAATAAATGATTTAAATAATAAGGCCAAACAAAATAATATGTGTGGTTCAGGTAACACTGGCAAAAAAAATAGGCTAGGTAGGTAGGTTTTTATTTATTGATTTTTTTATATTATTTTTCTCAATAATGAATTCAATTCTGATAATGAATTTAATATGTTAAATTACTATACCCCGAGTTCGATTTTTTTGCATTATCAACAAAACATTTTTTATTAATAATTTCTTTTTAATTTTTTGCATAAAAAGTTTTAGGGTCGGCCCCTTAAAATAGGGTCGGTCGGGTTTCCTGAACCACACATATTTTTATGTGGCCTAAAGTAAAAAATAACATTGGGTAATTATTGGAATGATGGATATAATGATTAATACATACCTATCTTTTGTCTCGCCTTTTCGAAGAAAAATGGGGAACATAATTATGTGTTAGTTTTCCGTCGGCGACGGTTAATGATAACATTAAGTTTCTACCTTTAATAGCTTTGTCATTAAATGCATGCATCATAGTTAAATATGGTGTTATATAAGGTAAAAAACCTTGACTCAGAGTAGTTCAACAGATGCTAACACGGAGTTTACATTTTCTCTAAAACGTCATTATCCTTTTGTTATATACCCATGTAACATGTTGTTCTGTGTTTCAATCAATTCTACATAAAAATTGATATAGTCATCGGCCATACAATCAAGTCTTAATTTACGAGATACTAATCACATGATCGTTAAGGACCTGATTGATTGGTCAAATAACCCAGGAGCCTGTAAAACACTTGGCACTGATTGGCTAATATTTTATGTGTCTGATTGCTTTATTCTCTCGAGATTTGAAAGAAAACTGCCAATTATTGTACAACTGGAGAAGTTTGTATCAGCTATGTTAACATATTTACCACTTTTATGATACAAAGATTGTGTTCAGAATGAAGATTTCATCACAAAAAGCGGAAATTGTTATTGATTGAATTAATGACAAGATTCAATCTCTGAAAATAACTTTATTACATTTCTATGCGTGAAAGATCGGGATTTCTCAGTGCGAGAATATTCATTATCGCTAAATATTAATAACTAACTCAGAACACAATAATAACTAACGTTGCTAACTTAGAACACAATAACTAAAGTGTTGCTGACGTCGACGTCATCCGCCGATAACGTTCAATAAAGCGAATACCGTAGATTCTGTGGCTAAAGTTGGGGTGCGCGGTTTAAGCAACAAGTAACTGTTTTACTCTTTTTTTCCCAGCCAAGACGAGAAGTTTTGTGCCGGTTTCAAAAAGTCGCAAGACCGGCCGTTTACTAGAGAGATTGAATCGAACAAAAGTTGGCTTGTTTCTATTGTTTCAATAAAATGCGTTGTATGCTATAATTATGCTTATTATCAATAAAAATAATAAAATCAAACTTTACCATGTTTTATGTTGATTATTGTTGAGAAAATACCATTGAAATGTTGAAAAATATCATTGTTTACATCAATCGGCAAAGGGAAATGATAACGAGGCTGTGGTGTCCGTTTTACGTAGACCCGTGAATAGAATAGAATAGAATATTATGTTTTCTTCCTAACGACGACAACCGGGTAACCGTGGTATTGATTTACCGCACATATTTATTTGTTAAAGTCGATTCTGAATTTTGACAACGTAGAATCTTGATTATTCATAAAGGGTTTAATTGACTGGGAAAATGTGTGAAGTGTTTGGATCTTGCTAATCTGACCGCAAACAACGATGACTATGGTGATTATTAAACAAACATGTAACAATACATGTACACAGAAAAATGTCAATTCCTTAATTGTCCTTGATTACTTCAGAAGTTTGAGTAGGTGCTGACACGATGTGTTAGGAAAATGCATTTAATAGGTGATGCCACAAGACAATGCATCTTATTTCGAGAAACCTCTCAAACTGTCAACACCTTCAAATTGTCAACACCTTCAAATTGACAATTGAATTGAATTGAATTGGATTTTATAGTCGAACCAACAGCTAAGGTCATATGGCGACTTTCCAGCTTCCATTGGTGGAGGAAGACCCCAGGTGCCCCTCTGGGCAATTTTCGTGCACGGGCGGGCACCTGGGTAGAA
The DNA here is from genome assembly GCA_037043455.1 of Cyrtodaria siliqua. NCBI lineage: Eukaryota > Metazoa > Mollusca > Bivalvia > Adapedonta > Hiatellidae > Cyrtodaria > Cyrtodaria siliqua. The sequence goes on from JAWPHD010013143.1 coordinate 14,776, forward strand.
CCACCGACGTTCCGTAAGCCAGCAGGATAGCTTCCTCACATAAAGATTTCTAGGCCCCTGAGGGATTGAACCTACAGCGGTGAGGGGCAAGTGATTTCAAGTCAGAGACGTTAACCACTAGGCCACGGACGCCCCTTTCAAATTGACAAGCAAGAGTTAATAACCTGCAAACAACACCAGTCATACAATGGCAGATTAATAAATTTAATATGATCGTTGAACACGGGCGTGGGGATTTTTATTTTATTGAAACTTGAGTAAACAACAAAAGTACACTCAACAGTACAAGTTTATTTACACTTGAGTAAAAAAAACCACAGTCTAACATGCAGCTTGTTTTAGCCAATCAAAATTCGTTTTACATTTCCTCTTTGGTCAGTGAATCAAAATGGCGCTCTGCTGTCCAGAAATTGAAAAAACATGTTTTTTATGCGCGGTTTACACTACAATACATAACAAAAAGTTTTTTTCCAAGGATTTCAGACCCAAAGTCGGGGTGCGTTATATACGCCGACAAATACGGTATTTGTTTGAAAAACGTAATTTAAAATGTAATAAATAGATTATTTAACTGCTAGGATCGATTATTGGGTAATCCTTCACTTGATGGTAGACGTGCTTTGTTTTTTCACTCACTCGCATGCGTTCATTCGTGAAAAGAACCACATGTTTACCACTCGTGAAGGATTTCCCTATAATCGATCTCAGCAGTTAAATAATCTCTATATAATTAATTGTGTTTTAAAAATATTTTTTTTATCAATATTGCTGGTATTTACTGCATGACATAAAGAGGTTTTTAGATGTTCCTGCTTTACACAATTAAATTGAACCAAATAATTTCAGTAATTTTTTTTTTGCTTTTTTCAAAAATCAATTTTGATGAGAAAAAAATAGGTTAGTCTAATAATTATTAGGGTATGTACTTTTCAACAGCTGTCCATATTTGCCAATAACACTCAGTCCCTGAAATTGAGTAGTAGATGTTTACATTCTGAACACATTACATTATGATGCCACTAATTTTCTGCCACTGTACTAAGCATGTGAAATTGATACATTAAAATATTGGACTATATAAACATGAGCATAGTAACGTTTCAATTATTGTGGGGTCCCCAAACTTTTTGAAAAAGATATTTGACAATCAAAAAAAGCATGTTTCAATTATTGGGGTGGGGTGGTGGGGTGCCAAACTTTTTCACTAAATGTTTGACAAGCAAAAAAACAACGTTATCCATGCTCAATTACACCAAAACATACAACATTATGTAGGGAAAAATGTAATTTTTGAGCACTAACCATTTTTTTCTGCAAATTATTGCGGGGGCCAAAGCATATTCCCAGCTCTCCCTGGCGCCCACCAACCCCCCAACCCATGCTCCTCTGCCAATGATAAAAAATACAGCAGACATAATGTAGGGAACAATAGACAATAGAGAATTCTTCTGTTGCCACTGTCAGTGACTGTTAAATTAAAAAGCATTCTTTTTGAGTTGCTTGCGTGGAATGGCAGGGCAGACACTTATTGATCACTTTGTCCGTCGTCAGTCGTCGTCCGTCACACGTAAACCTGCAACCTAACTTTTGCCATAACTTGAAAAAAAGGATTTGACCTATGTTCATAAAACTTCACACACATCTTCATCTCACCACAAACACACTGTCACAGGGTAGGATTCATGTTCATTTACTCATCCGTTGGATGGTTTACTCATCCGTTGGATGGGGACGTAAACCGGCGGCGTTCCGTGTATCGGTCTATCCTCCAAGCACGTTAAAGAACCATAGGAATCTATTCGACAATAAGAGTAGGGCAGGGGCAGGTTCCCGGATTCCTATGTGTCCTTCCCCTCTTTCTGGGGCAGCTCTAAATAACCTATACTGTGTTGATGAGCCGTTAAATAACATTCAGTTCAGTTCATATTCATTTTGTAATTTTTTATCATGCTCATTCAAGGTCTTTATTATGTCACCGCATATGCAAATGTGACTCCATCGTAAAAGGAGTGTCTACTATAGAGTTTGCAGTTCTGAAGATAAAAAGGTTCCATAGGCTCATTCTCCATATTTTCCTGGGTCGTACATTCCTGTTCCTGGGCGCCATATAACCTTTTTGTGTTGGTGAAATTCAATTCAACCCATCTTACCAAGCTTATTACTGGCAATAACTTAAAAATATGCACACAACAGGCTATAAAAGTGTTCCGTGGAACACCCTTCTTAATTAACGATTGCTCTAAATTGGTTAAGACATGATCAGCAATGTGAAAGTTCCTTAAGTCACTTTCTGCTGTGCAAAAGCAAATAAAAAATAAGACATTTTCTGGATTAGCTCTAAATCTGTGAAGTTTTCTTGACTTTCTGTAATCCTTAAGTTTTATCGCTTTTATGGCAGTATCTAATTATCAACGACAACGAGTTACTAATGAAGCCTATAAAAGCAATACTTAAATGCCAATTCTCAGCATTAACGCACGGGCCTATAATTTAGTCTGTATCCCATCATTTGTTAGTGGAGCGCGTGTTATTGGTACAGAGAATCAATGGTTGCGTACGGTATCGTGTCGGTAGTGGCGTATAATTAGGCACTAAATTGAAATGTTCCTTATCTGGAAAAATCAATGTCTCATTTTAAGAAAATATCACAAAATCTTTGTAAATGGCTGCCAGGGATTTTGGAAGGCACAGTTTCCAATAATCATGCACAGTCTATTGTTATAAATAAGGCAGGAAAGAAATAATCTCTGTATGAAGTTATTTATAGAAACTCATTTTCTGCCTATATTCTTTTTTACAAGGAGTTGCTTATCTGTCTTGGATTTCTTTCAGATGCCTTTAAAGGGTCATACAGCAATCTTTATTTTCAGTTCCATTTTTTCGAGAAAAAATGCTATTGTCACAATCTCATTAAAATCAGATCCAAAATATTCGCTCCACTACTTTCCGCTATTTAGATCTGACTATATTACATAACGGGTCACCTCAGATTGACCTTACGATTAGACAATCAGATTTCAGCCTACAAAATTTATCGGTATTGACAGCTTCACTGCGCATGTCGCATTGAACAGTAAAAGTCTAAGCTTGGTATTGAAAGAGACTTATAAAACAGAAACAAATTGCTTTGACAAACATAATACACCAACCATATTTATACTGGGGAAAAAAAGATTGTAAACTTGATGGAATTTAATAGCAGTACAAATATTTTTACCGATTCGTGGGATTGAACCCACACCCACACACTAAAATTTAACTGGTAATTCCGCGGTCGAGTACGCTATCGACTGAGCTAATCGGGCCACATGTATTATGGCATACTATTTAGGATATATACTGTCGTAATAATTTTGTAGGAAAAATACACGACAGTTCCAATGATTTTCTTCGTATCTTGATGTAGAACATACCATTCAGTGCATTTCTTTGAATGTATTGTGCAATAACACAGCAATAACACACGACTTTTATCTTTATTCGGATATGTAGATTTGCGTTTGTTCAGTTCACTCGAATAGAAGTTTTAATTTCATGTGAATTATAAATGAAACGCGCGATTTCATTGGTTGAATTTAGTTGATCTTCTCATGAATATTGATTAGATGAAAGATCAATCTGAGGTATGTAATATGGTCAGATCAAAATAGCGGAAAGTAGTGGAGCGAATATTTTGGATCTGATTTTAATGAGATTGCTATTGTCATCACTTGTCATTGTCAGCGTGCCTTGCTTAAAGTTTTGCATGCAATTAAATTATGTTTTTGGTCTCGAATAAACACCCCCCTTTTCAAAAATGTTACACCCCCTGGGGGCGTTTATTAGGGATTATACGGTATATATTACGTTGATCACCTTATATTGCACCAAAAGTATATTAAAACCTATGGTAGAATAGCCAAGATTAATTGATAAACTCCAAATTGTGCTTTGTAAGCAGATTTAAAGTCAAAATGATACTGAATTAATAATCAAGGGGATTGTTTTAATCTTTGATTACTACTTTAATATTGCTGTGTGTCCCTTTAAAGGATTTAATCCACACTAGAACCCACCATTGACATGTTATTGCACCCCACCACCACCACACACACACATGCATGGACCTGCCACCTGCCACTTCTTGCCAACTGCAGCCACTATCTGATTTACAAGGACAAACATTTGTTACATTGAATGAAAACACTGTTTGTTTCTTCTTAGTGTATTTGTGAACTCATCAATGATAAACTCATTTACTCATGGTAGTCTAAATTATACCGGAGTCGAGCAAGTCTGAGTTTTTACCAGAGAATACTTCTAGATACAAAAAGGCAACCGATCAAAATATGTTTGTAAAAAGACAGCCAACCATAATAATGGTCATATTCAAATGTTACAACATTTTAAATGTGCCAATTAAAAAAATATCGAAAAAACAAGACAGTGTTTTGGGCTAGACTTTTTCGAAGAAAAAAAGCTATTATTGTCAACACTTGATCGTCATCTGCCTCATCGGTTAAAGTTTTGTATGTAAGCTTGTAACTACTTTACATCATAATGGATTGAAACTTCACACATGTATTCGGCATCATTAGACAACAGCACATGGGCGTAGGAACGTTTGAATTATAGGGGGGAGGGTGGTGGGCCAACTTTTTGAAAAAGATATTTGACAATCAAAAAAAGTATGTTCAGTTATTGAGGGGTGCTAAAGTTTTTCCAAAAAAAAAAAAAGAATGTTATCCACAAAACATAAACATTATATTGAACGCAAACCACTTTTTTCTTCAAGTTATTGAAGGGTGGGGGCCAAAGCATACTCTGGCCACCCCGCTCTGAGCATTGTGGGGGCCTAACTCTGGTTATTAGATTGTGGTTTGACGGGCGGGTGGGTGGCCTCAAACTCTTAGTTTCCACTCAGTAACTTTTGTTAGGAATGAGGTATTGCGATGAAACTTGCAGGGTAGGTAGCTTATATGGAATGGAAGCTTGGGATTGCATTTGGCATCACTGGGTCAAAGTCAAGGTCACTGACACTAAAAATAGAAAAACTGTTTCCGCTCAATAACTTTTGTAAAGGAAAGAGGTATTGTGATGAAACTTGCAGCATAGGTAGCTTATATGGAAAGGAAGCTTGGGATTGCATTTGGGTTCACTGGGGTCAAGGTCACTGTTACTAAAAATAGAAAAATGTTTTCCGCTCAATTACTTAGAAATGAGATGTATTTCAACGAAACTTGCTGTATTTGCCTTACTACAAGCGTTTTCTTTCTTTACATTACTGTGTATACATTTATGCTTGTAATTCACTTATCACTCTATTTATTCTGTATTATACACTGTTTATATCACTTTATACAAGAACTTCAACTTCTTCCCTTTATGTAATTTGCTCTTTTTTTTTGGTAGAAAAAAACCTTTTGTTACTTCATTCTCATCTTACTGGTAGTGTACTAGCATTTCAAATGGAAAACCTGGTTTTCGTGGAATTTCCACCTTTCTTGTTTTAATTTAAATTTTTCATTGTATCTTAGACTCCCCACTTAAAGAATTCAGTGACACATCATACATGCATTCACTTCCATATGAAAATCTCAAGGGACAAGTGCCATAATTCTGTTTCCCAATAAATAGACAAGGCCTGTACGTCGAGCGTCTGCACCGATGGGCAGTGCTTCTTGTTTAAATTTTTGAATAGGGTAATAAATAGTAGCACTTTTAAATATATATATATTGCTATAATGAACATTTAAAGATTTTTAGGAGATATTAGCAAAATAGTTGTTTGTGATAAAAAATGTAACAGGGTTGGGCATTGAACTTGGAGTGCCGGGGTGTAAGGCTGGCACTTCCACCACTACACTGAGATGGTCATGATGAGCAACACAGAAAATAATATTCCTGTGACTATTACCAGAAACGTGCACCGTTCTTACCTTCCAATCGTAAGAGCTCTACAGAATCGCGAATTCAAAGAAAATGACCACCAAAGATCAAAGTAAAGACTGCCTGCGCTCCACTGCAGATAGCTAGCAGTTCTCTTTAAATCTGCTTTTCCCTTCTTATGTTTTGATGCACTGTGGTATACACTACCATTTAATTATAAAGGATGACAGTTCGAGACATCAGTGTTGCAATTCTCATACTTAAGAACGACACATTGACCAAATGTATGACCCCCAGTAGTGGATTTAACAAGGGGACAGGGCATCCAAACCCCACTCTGAGAACTGACAAAAAAATAATATAGTTCTAGATGTGGTTACCCACCCCCACCCCCAACCCACTGCAGAAAATCCTGGATCTGCGGGACTCCTTTAGCCAGCCTTATGACCCTGACTCAGTACAAAAGTACACTTAACTCTGTCTTGGGTAAAAACAAAGGCTGATGAAGGTCATTGATATATGTACCATAAAAAGCCTTGGGGGTTGCAATTTCATATCCTTCCTTCTACAACTATACACTGTTACATAGTACACCTTTCATCAGTGCTTGAATATTAAAGAATGTATTGGATGAGTTGGCAAATATGATATGATGCAATGGTTTGCTGATGCAATGGTTTGCGGAGCATGATATATTTGCCATGACTTGATTTAATAACTTAGCATGAATATGAATGTGGGATTCTATTTATCACACAATTCATAAAGAGTTTAATCTAAATAAATAAATAACAAATTAAATATATTCTATTTATTACATAAGTCATAATGTCACATGATGTCAGAAAACGTCCCTTAATGTGACCTCGTTGATAAGTTCTGCCACTGGTAGATTACCGTATTCACCCATTTAAATGCCCCGGGCTCATTGGAGGTATTTTTCTAAACTAGACCAATCAGGACAGATTGCAGTGTTTTTTCCTTATACAAGCTGTAAAGAAAAAATGGTTCCATTCCCAATGGCAAAAAATGTTCTTTCCCAATTGGAGTGAAAAAATAACAAAAATAACAAAAAAAATAAAAATTAAAAATTATGAAATATTTAAGAGGGCAGGTTTAAACAGAAAAAGGGAGAAAATATATACTTTTATGGGGGGATAATGAAATACTATTAAAAAATGTAGTATTTAAACATACAATATTGCTTTTGTTTGATAGTATTCCCAATTTAAGGCAAAACGACGTGAATTTTCCCAATACCATTCCCAAAAGGGTGAAAAAAATCACTGTATTGGCAAGTGTATTTTCTCTAAACTAGACCTCATAATATTTATAAGAATAAAAAAATAACCTCATATTTATAAACGTTCGTGCACGTTTATAGCGGTGTATACGGTATGATAGTTATGTCATAGCTTTATTAGCTCTCAGAAGCCCTATATGTGTATTAATGAGGATATATGAGTATTACTGAGGATATATGTGTATTAATGAGGATACATGTGTATTAATGAGGATACATGTGTATGAGGATATGTGTATTAATGAGGATATATGTGTATAAAAATAAATGAGGATATTAGCTCTCAGAAGCCATATATGTGTATAAATGAGGATATATGTGTATTACAGGAGGATATATGTGTATTAATGAGGATATATGTGTATTAATGAGGATATATGTGTATTACAGGAGGATATATGTGTATTAATGAGGATATATGTGTATTAATGAGGATATATGTGTATTGCAGGAGGATATATGTGTATTAATGAGGATATATGTGTATTAATGAGGATATATGTGTATTAAAGAGGATATATGTGTATGAGGATATGTGTACTAATGAGGATATATGTGTATTAAAATAAATGAGGATATTAGCTCTTAGAAGCCATATATGTGTATTAATGAGGATATATGTGTATTAATGAGGATATATGTGTATTAATGAGGATATATGTGTATGAGGATATGTGTACTAATGAGGATATATGTGTATTAAAATAAATGAGGATATTAGCTCTAAGAAGCCATATATGTGTATTAATGAGGATATATGTGTATTAATGAGGGTATATGTGTATTAATGAGGATATATGTGTATTAATGAGAATATATGTGTATTAATGAGGATATATGTGTATTAATGAGGATATGTGTATTAATGAGGATATGTGTATTAATGAGGATATATGTGTATTAATGAGGATATATGTGTATGAAAATTAATGAGGATATTAGCTCTCAGAAGCCATATATGTGTATTAATGAGGATATATGTGTATTACTGAGGATATATGTGTATTAATGAGGCTATATGTGTATTAATGAGGGTATATGTGTATTAATGAGGATATATGTGTATTAATGAGGATATGTGTATTAATGAGGATATATGTGTATGAAAATTAATGAGGATATTAGCTCTCAGAAGCCATATATGTGTATTAATGAGGATATATGTGTATTACTGAGGATATATGTGTATTAATGAGGATATATGTGTATTAATGAGGGTATATGTGTATTAATGAGGATATATGTGTATTAATGAGGATATGTGTATTAATGAGGATATATGTGTATTAATGAGGATATATGTGTATGAAAATTAATGAGGATATTAGCTCTCAGAAGCCATATATGTGTATTAATGAGGATATATGTGTATTACTGAGGATATATGTGTATTAATGAGGATATATTTGTATTAATGAGGATATATGTGTATTACTGAGGATATATGTTTATTAATGAGGATATATTTGTATTAATGAGGCCATATCTTAATTAGATGGAGTAAAACTAGGTTGCAGAAATGTGCATCATATCCTTTAAGTGACACCTTATTTAATCAGGCTGTTATTGCTGAGTAAGCACATTATTATCATTTTAATGGTAATTCAAAGTAGAAAATTTCAAATAGGTATGGTGTATGCAGGTCAATGTCCTTGTTATCATTGAATACTTGAGTGGCAAACAGATGTACATGCCTACATAATGACATCTTTAAACATCTGGGGAGGTTAGCAATTGTAATGTATGTACATCACTCATGATTAGATGAGTAAGATAGATCAGACTACACCAATTACCAACCAATCAGCGGGCAGGGAAAAAGTTCCAGGGTTAATTCAGAGCTATTATGCAGAATCTCTTAATTTTGATTGGTTGACAAGGTAAACAAACCAAAAAATCTTGCTAAAAAGAAGAAAAACCTTTGAAGAGTACTTATAAAGGTTAAATCATACATTTGTGTAATGTATTCATAATTTGTTGCAAAATCGAAATAAAAGAAGTATATTTTACATTTTCCTCATGTTTCTACATGCAAGTAGAGGTGGGTCAGCACCATCTGACCCAAACAGCTTTTTCAAAAATGTGTATGTTTTTTTGATAAACTAAGATAGGTCTTTGAAAACAAGCAAGCAAAAATATAACTTCTTATGTTAAGGAACTCAGTACAGAGCTTAGAGCTATAATGTGAGTCTATGGAAAATGAATTGGTGTAGTATGACCAAGAGTTAAAATGAAATTCAATGGAGAAGGGTGGGGTGGGTGTGTGTGTTGGGGGTGGTCGGGGTCTTGTTTCACCCTCAACACCCTTTTCTCAGCACTCCTTCCATTTTCCCATCACTACATGCAAAACCTTAAATGATACAAGGGCATCACCATCACTATAGTTTACCTGTTATGTAGTTTGCATATTATAAGTTACTGTATATATTTTTACTCTGTATTTGAAAGCGTCAAAACTTTATTTTTACACAACTACATAACAAATAACCGTTTTATTTTTGTTATCAGTAATTTGCTTTGCATCCTTCACCAAACCAAAGAATACATCATTAAGAATACAAATCCAGAGCACATGTTAAGGGGTAATAAAAACAAGAATCCAGAATGTTTAATAATGTGTGTATCCACTGTTATTATGCTGTAAGGTGGAATACTTAATTAGAATTAGACCCTATTAACACCTGCTCCTCTAATCCTTATGAAAACACTCCAATCAGGATTGGCTCCTATGTTTGCCAGGATGTTATGCCTCAAGGCGTTATTTGGCCAGATAATTATGTCATTAATTAACACTGGGAAACACTGACCCAATTTCAAGGGATCGCGGCACAGTTTAAATGGTCGCAGTCAGATTAAGGATCGCGGCATTTCGGTTTCAAAAGTTAAGGGATTTTGGTGTCGCTATGCCAAAAATGGCGGGGAAGGCCCTGCAGCGCTTGCATTGAATCTTTTCTGAATTTATTCAAGCTTTTTCAGACATAAGGGGGAGTGGCTGGCTTGACACAGTGAATAGCACGGTGCACTTGAAACCAGAGGACATGGGTTCAAGCTCACTGGCACCGCTGAGTTTCATAGGTTTGTTTTTGGGCAAGACACTTACCCTTAGCCTTGTCTGTTTGTCACATGGGAATGTAAACCAGGCTGCAGGGCTTCTTTTCATGATTTTGGGAACATGACCCCTGGAATTGGGAATTTTAGCGCGATTTTCGCAATTGTTAATAAAATTCGGAAAAATATAAAGTAAAGCATTCCTTTCATACTTATATCTTTAATACTGTCTTTTGTACACCAAGATAAACAGAAGCATTTATTTAAGCTTTTGAACCCCAATCATCATTTTTTTTTTTTTTTTTTTTTTTTTTTAAATTTGGAATTTTTTCCTCTTAATTGGGAAAAAAAGATATGTTTTGGCATTGGGAATATGACCAAATTTCGGCTATAAAAACAGCCAAAAAAAACCCCCCTGGGCGGTCACGTTTTTATCGGAGTCTCTCCTCCGAGCACGTTAAAGAACCATAGGAATCTACTCAATAGTAAGAGTAGGGCAGGTTGCCGGATTCCTATTCAATAGTAAGAGTAGGGCAGGTTCCCGGATTCCTATTCAATAGTAAGAGTAGGGCAGGTTCCCGGATTCCTATTCAATAGTCAGAGTAGGGCAGGTTCCTGAATTCCTATTCAATAGTAAGAGTAGGGCAGGTTCCTGGATTCCTATATACCCTTACCCTCTCTCTGGGACGGCTCTAAATTTACTCAGTACATTTAAAATCGCAATGTTTTTGATTATCGATTATTTTTAGTTTGCTGTTTTTTTGTTCAAATTGATTGTATTTTATGTTAGTACACAAGACTGTGTCCCAAATAACATATGGCGATAAACAGTTGCAGAAGATTTGCTCTTTCAGTTAAAACACATTTTGCACGAGGACTTCTATTCCTCTCTAGAAATTCAAAAATACCAAGAGTTGAGTTTTCAAATGTACTGAGTGTATAATCCCATAATTTATTGATGAGCAGTTAAACAACATTTAATTCAATTTATATATTTTAAGGGCATATAAAAAAAAATCCACAATTTTGAGATATCTTACACATAAAACAAATGTTTACAGAGCATATTAAAGATACAAAATAAAAAAAAATAAAACAATGTTTGAAATATTTTGAATTGAATTGGATTTTATAGTCGCACCAACAGGTAAGGTCTTATGGCGACTTTCTAGCTTCCATTGGTGGAGAAAGATGTTTCACCTCTGGGAAATTTTCGTGCACAGGAGAGCACTTAGGTAGAACCACCGATGTTCTCCAATCCAGCTGGATAGCTTTGAAACATTTTGAAATGCCACCAGAACAGATTCAACATTCCAGTTATAATTTGAATTAATTGTGTCTCAACAAATGTGCAGTTCCAGAACAAACTAACAAAACTTATTTTATGCAAATATTCAAATATTTTTGAACAAATGTTTTACAGATTTGGTACATTTGAAGAACTAAAAAGACATTCAGTTGATGAGAAAGGAAATTTATCGCCATATAAGAGAGTTTTATGTGGTTTAGGTAAGACTATTTTAACTCATAGTTGATGGATACTGGAGAACTTAACTGCATGTTCTACAGTTGCACCTTGTTACTGTTGCTGCACACACAAAAAAGAGCACTATGAAGTAGAGCATTTTTTGTTGCTATTGTAAGTATATTTTTACTTAAATTTTAATAACGTTTTTACTGCTTTCAGAAAATAAAGTTTGTCTGTCTATCCACTTTTAAAATATTGGGTTGGGATAATGACAAACACATTTTTGTTGAAGTTTTGCTTGCACAACAGCAGCTGTTTGACATTATGTATTGTATTTCTGTGCATGTATGTTGATAGATTCTATATATCTATAAAATTGGGGTAGCCACTGCAGCAGCACAAACTAGTGGAAAATTTAACCTTTATACATTTGCATAACAAACATAGATTCAAGTGCAAAACTATTGATATTGCTGTTTATGTTAAGTTTTAATAGTTTCACATTCACCACTCAGTCTAGAATATTTCTTATTTTTTTCTTGTAGTTCAGCCAATGCCACACATGACTTGAGGTGTCACTCATTGTGGCAGACTTGAGGTGCCACACACATTGTGGCATACATGAGGTGTCACACAAGTTGTGGAAAACTTAAGGTTCAAGTTGTGGCAGACTTGAGGTGCCACACAAGTTGTGGCAGACTTGAGGTGCCACACAAGTTGTGGCAGACTTGAGGTGTTGTGGCAGATTTGAGGTGTCACAAAAGTTGTGGCATACTTGAGGTGTCACAAAGGTTGTGGCAGACTTGAGGTGTCACACAATTGGGCCGAAATTGAGGTATCACACAAGTTGTGGAAGGGTTGAGGTGCCACACATGTGGCAGACTTGAGGTGTCACAAAAGTTGTGGCAGACTTGAGGTGTCACACAAGTTGTGTCAGACTTGATATGTCACGTAAGTTGTGGCAGACGAGGTGCCACACACCTTGTGGCAGACTTGAGGTGTCACACAAGTTGTGGCAGACTTGAGGTGCCACACACATTGTGGCAGACTTTATGTGGCAGACGAGGTGTTGTGGCAGATTTGTGGTGTCACAAAAGTTGTGGCATACTTGAGGTGTCACAAAGGTTGTGGCAGACTTGAGGTGTCACACAATTGGGCCGAAATTGAGGTATCACACAAGTTGAGGCAGACTTGAGGTGCCACACAAGTGGCAGACTTGAGGTGTCACAAAAGTTGTGGCAGACTTGAGGTGTCACACAAGTTGTGACAGACTTGAGGTGTCACAAAAGTTGTGTCAGACTTGAGGTGTCACACAAGTTGTGGCAGATGAGGTGCCACACACCTTGTGGCAGACTTGAGGTGCCACACAAGTTGTGGCAGACTTGAGGTGCCACACACATTGTGGCAGACTTGAGGTGCCACACACATTGTGGCAGACTTGAAGTGCCACACACATTGTGGCAGACTTGAGGTGTCACACAAGTTGTGGCAGACTTGAGGTGTCAAACACATTGTGGCATTCTTGAGGTGTCACACAAGTTGTGGCAGACTTGAGGTGTCACACACATTATCGCAGACTTGAAGTGCCAAACACATTGTGGCAGACTTGAGGTGCCACACACCTTGTGGCAGACTTGAGGTGTCACACAAGTTGTGGCAGACTTGAGGTGCCACACACATTGTGGCAGACTTGAGGTGTCACAAAAGCTGTGGCAGACTCGAGGTGTCACACACTTTGTCGCAGACTTGAAGTGCCACACACATTGTGGCAGACTTGAAGTGCCACACACATTGTGGCAGACTTGAGTTGTCACACAAGTTGTGGCAGACTTGAGGTGTCGCACAAGTTGTGGCAGACTTGAGGTGTCACACAAGTAGTAGCAGACTTGAGGTGTCATACAAGTTGTGGTAGACTTGAGGTGCAAGTTGTGGTAGACTTGAGATGCCACACACCTTGTGGCAGACTTGAGGTGTCACACAAGTGGCAGACTTGAGGTGTAACACAAGTGGCAGACTTGAGCTGCAAGTTGTGGCAGACTTGAGATGTCGCTCACATTGTGGCATACTTGAGGTGTCACACATTGTGGCAGACTTGAGGTGTCACACAAGTGGCAGACTTGAGGTGCAAGTTGTGGCAGACTTGAGATGTCACACACTTTGTGGCAGACCTGAGGTGTCACACAAGTTGTGGCAGACTTGAGGTGTCACACAAGTTGTGATAGACTTGAGGTGTCACACAAGTTGTGGTAGACTTGAGGTGCAAGTTGTGGTAGACTTGAGATGCCACACACCTTGTGGCAGACTTGAGGTGTCGCACACATTGTGGCAGACTTGAGGTGCAAGTTGTGGCAGACTTGAGGTGCCACACACATTGTGGCAGACTTGAGGTGTCACACACATTGTGGCAGACTTGAGGTGTCACACAAGTGGCAGACTTGAGGTGTAAGTTGTGGCAGACTTGAGGTGCCACACACATTGTGGCATACTTCAGGTGTCACACAAGTGGCAGACTTGAGGTGTCACACATTGTGTCAGACTTGAGGTGTCACACAAGTGGCAGACTTGAGGTGCAAGTTGTGGCGGACTTGAGATGTCACACATTGTGGCAGACTTGAGGTGTCACACAAGTGGCAGACTTGAGGTGCAAGTTGTGGCAGACTTGAGGTGCCACACACCTTGTGGCAGACTTGAAGTGCCACACAAGTTGTGGCAGACTTGAGGTGTCGCACACATTGTGGCATACCTGAGGTGCCACACAAGTTGTGGCAGACTTGAGGTGCCACACACATTGTGGCAGACCTGAGGTGTCACACAAGTTGTGGCAGACTTGAGGTGTCACACAAGTTGTGGCAGACTTGCGGTGTCACACAAGTTGTGATAGACTTGAGGTGTCACACAAGTTGTGGTAGACTTGAGGTGCAAGTTGTGGTAGACTTGAGATGCCACACACCTTGTGGCAGACTTGAGGTGTCACACACATTGTGGCAGACTTGAGGTGCAAGTTGTGGCAGACTTGAGGTGCCACACACATTGTGGCAGACTTGAGGTGTCGCACACATTGTGGCAGACTTGGGGTGTCACACAGGTGGCAGACTTGAGGTTTAAGTTGTGGCAGACTTGAGGTGCCACACACATTGTGGCATACTTGAGGTGTCACACAAGTGGCAGACTTAAGGTGTCACACATTGTGGCAGACTTGAGGTGTCACACAAGTGGCAGACTTGAGGTGCAAGTTGTGGCGGACTTGAGATGTCACACATTGTGGCAGACTTGAGGTGTCACACAAGTGGCGGACTTGAGGTGCAAGTTGTGGCAGACTTGAGGTGCCACGCACCTTGTGGCAGACTTGAAGTGCCGCACAAGTTGTGGCAGACTTGAGGTGTCGCACACATTGTGGCATACCTGAGGTGCCACACAAGTTGTGGCAGACTTGAGGTGTCACACAAGTTGTGGCAGACTTGAGGTGTCACACACATTGTGGCAGACTTGAGATGTCACATTGTGGCAGACTTGAGATGCCACACAAGTTATGGCGGACTTGAGGACCATTGTAACACTTGCATGTTGCAAGAGACAGGTAAATGGAGCCAGGCTGCAACTATGCAATTCTGAATGTGTGGCGGTTCTATTTCCAGTCTGCATTGTTTTATCTTGATATAAATTAGGATAGGTCTCGAATGTTCAGTTGTGTTGGTGCCATGTTTTGTATTGGTTGTACTACTCATTGTTATCTGGATTAGCATTAAAGGATCTGGAAGAACTATGGGTGTCACTCAAAATACAAGTTAAATTCAGAGCTGTAGATAAGCTGAGTTTTTGAGTATTATACTCGTACTGTTTTACAAAAACCCTCAGTTTTCTAAAATTGCGAGTATCATAAATCATCAACTTACTACAAACACTCATAACTTTTAAAAATCATGAGTATTATATTTGTATGTATTGTCCTGAAGAACAGTTTATTCCATATGCACATGATGGAATTTGTTCCAAGCATGTGTCTAATATATATACATATATCTTAATGTCATACAGTGTTTCTTTTGTTTTTTCATAAACTTCCATTTAATCATAATAGTTTTTTCTTTTAAAATATATTAATTTGCATCCATTTTGAAGGCCTGAACTATTTAAAGAAATTGTTTACTCTGAATGAGTTTCTTGTTATTCATTTTGAATCTGATGAGTAAATACTCATTGCAGTCAAACATTATCTACAGCTCTGGGTTAAAGTAACCATGATGGTCTTCAGTTGCTTATTCAAAATACACGTGCACTAAGCTAGGTACTTCAAAAGAATGGATTTTATTGTTAATGTCGAAAATGAAAAAGTTTGTTCAGGAAAACTGAACGACTCGACTAGCTTTCTTCAGTAAAATTAATTCATTTGATGATTTAAGACTATAATTAATTTGTTACTTGTGACCTAACTCTTCTATTTAATAATACGTACAACTTCTAGCAATATGAGCCCCATATGAATTATTATTAATGATTTAACAACAAAAATACACCGAGTCATCGTATTTCCTCGTCCAAATAATTCATGAAGAATAATTCAGCTTAATATAAGTCTTATATAATGCATTTCATGTCAACACTGAAGCACATTTTGAGGATTTTCTCTTGTATTTGTATTCATGGCCTCCTTTACTCTTCAAGATCGCATCCAGGTCCTTAAAGTTGAATTTCATTAACTGAGACTGCTTTATGGTCTGCATGGACAATTGTAACAAGTCCTAACCAGTTGTTACTTACCATAACAAATCTTAAGCAGTCATAACCAGTCATTAGTTTAAAGTCAGTCATTACCAATCATAACCAATTAAAACAAATTATAACTAATCATAACCAATCGTAACCTAACTAATCATAAACAATCGTAACCAACCAATCATAACCAATTGTTGTCAATCATAACCAATTGTAACAAATCATAACCAGTCATTCCTAACCATAAAATAATTGTAACCAATCAATACTAAGCATAACCAGTCTTGACCAATCAAAGCCCATCATAACCACTCGTAACCAATCGTTTTATATATTTCAGGTGCTGGAATTTGTGAAGCAATATTTGCTGTCACTCCTATGGAAACTGTTAAAGTTAAATTTATAAATGACCAAACGTCAGCCAACCCTAAATTTAGAGGATTTTTTCATGGAGTCAGGTCAATAATTAAAGCAGAAGGTTCGTTAATTTTAATTATGCTTTCAATTAACTTGGTTACTTTTTGTTAATAATATGTATTTATATATATATTTAATTACTATGTTTTTAGCTCTACTGGCCGAAGGCCAGCAGAGCTTATGGGATGCCGAGTTGTCCGTCGTCCGTCCGTCGTCCGTCCGTCCGTCCGTTGTTAACTTTTGTCCAATCTTTACCAAACTTTAACAGGTTGTTAATATCAATGAAAGCTCGGATGAGTTCGAAAACCAGCCAGATCGGCCAAGTAACAGCGGAGTTATGGCCCTTGATTTAGTTAAAAATGCTATATTGCTATATTTTGCCTCGTTAAGACGATAGGGCCTTCATTTTTCATCCTATCTTTACCAAACTTCACCACATTGTTAATAACAATGAAAGCTCGGACAAGTTCGAAAACCAGCCAGATCGGACCAGTAACAACAGAGTTATGGTCCTTGATTTAGTTAAAAATGCTATATTTTGCCTCGTTAAGATGATAGGACCTTCGTTTGTCATCCTATCTTTATCAAACTTTACCACATTGTTAATATCAATGACAGCTCGGACAAGTTCGAAAACCAGCCTTATCGGACTAGTAACAGCGGAGTTATGGCCCTTGATTTAGTTAACAATGCTATATTTTGCCTCGTTAAGACGCTAGGGTCTTCATTGTTCATCCGATCGTTAACAAACTTTATCAGATTGTTAATATCAATGAAAGCTTGGACAAGTTCGAAAACCAGCCATATCGGACCAGTAAGAGCGGAGTTGTGGCCCTTGATTTAGTTAAAAATGCTATATTTTGACTCGTTAAGACGATAGGGGCTTCATTGTTTATCCGAATTTTACCAAACTTTATCAGATTGTTAATGTCGTTGAAAGCTCAAACAAGTTGGAAAACCAGCCATATCGGACCAGTAACAGCGGAGTTGTGGCCCTTGATTTAGTTAAAAATGCTATATTTTGCCTCGTTAAGACGATAGGGGCTTCATTGTTCATCTGATCTTTACCAAACTTTATCAGATTGTTATTATCAATGAAAGCTCGAACAAGTTTGAAAACCAGCCATTTCGAACAAGTAACAGCGGAGTTATGGCCCTTGATTTAGTTAAAAATGCTATATTTTGCCTCGTTAAGACGATAGGGGCTTCATTGTTCATCCGATCTTTACCAAACTTGATCAGATTGTTTATATCAATGAAAGCTCGGACAAGTTCGAAAACCAAACATATCGGACCAGTAACAGCGAAGTTATGGCCCTTGATTTTGTTCACAACGCTATATTTTGCCTCGTTAAGACAAGAGGGCCTTCATTTTTCATCCGATCGTTACCAAACTTTTTTTTAATTTTTTAAAAAAATTTTTAAAAATTTTTTTTTTAATTTTTTAATTTTAATTATTTTTTTTTTATTTATTTTTTTTTAATATTTTTTTAATTGATTCTTTTATTTTTTTACTTTTTTATTTTTTATCTCTATGTTGGACCAGTCGGACCAGTAACAGAGGAGTTATGGCTCTTGATTTAGTTAAAAATGCTATATTTTGCCTCGTTAATATGGTAGGGCCTTTATTTTTCATCTGATCTTTACCGAACTTTAACAGATTCTTTAGTTATGGCCCTTGATTTAGTTCAAAAGCTGTTTTTTGCCCGAAACTTCCAAAAAACCGTAAATGGCAGTCACTCGCTTCATTGGTGTTATAAGAGCCATGTTAGCCAGTAGAGCGTCCACAGGCCCTCTTGGGCCTCTTGTTTAAGCATCATGACCCGCTTGTTTGAAGAAGCAGTGAACTAGTATTGTATAACACCAGACCAGGGCCTAAATTCATCAAGTGTTTGAGCACAAGAATCAGACTCAAAATCTCATTTTTTGCAAACCCTATCAACACAAAAGTATGGGTAAGAATTGTGATTTTCAGACATTTTCTGTTAAATTACCTTTAAAATTACTTGTTTCTGCAAGTAAATATAGTAATTTGCTTGTAAAATTGTTTTTATTTAGAATTTGAAAAAATGAGATTTTGAGTCTAGTCTGATTCTTGAGCTCTAAAATTTGGTGAATATTAGGCCTGGAGACTGGTCTGTCAAGAAATTGGGGTGGGGTTAAGGGCTCTATTCAAATAGAGATATTCTTGTCTTGCAAGCAAATGGTTGAGGGTTCAAGCATGAACTGATGTCCCTCAGCATGTTGGGCTTGCTTGGCCCAGTGTATAGCATGTATAGCAGTGCTTGGGCTTGCTTGGCCCAGTGTATAGCATGGTGGACTTGAAACTGGAGGACTCACTTGCACCACTGGGTTTCCTCCCCTCTCCAGGGTCACCTCTAAATACCTTATAATGTGCCGATGAGCCGTTAAACAACATTCAGCATATTGAATCCTGTCTTCCTGTCTGTCAGTCAGTAATGTGAAAGAACGGGAGGAGTCTGATAAATAAAACGATCAATGATATACTCTTCGGCCTAACCAATGAGTGGAAGCACTTCCGTAGTCGAGGGGTTTTACAACGTTGCGTTGTAAACCTTCTCGACTCTCACCGCTGCAGGTTAGAATCCCACTGGAAGCTCAACTTTTAAGTGAAAAAGTGTTGATTCTTATGGATGATGGGAGGTATACAATACTGGTTCTACCCAGGAATAATAATTGGGATGTCTGCCTCCACCACAAAAAATCGACCATCATACTTAGCCGAACATGTGCTGAAAAAAGTGTTAAACACCAAACAAACAAACCCAATGGGTGGATCTCTGTGACAGTTAGTCTTTTCTGAAATGTATTGGAGAATAAACTAAAATTGTATAAAGTCCAAAGGTTAAGTTTGAGCATGACTGACAAAGTTTATCTGCCAATAAATTACAGAACCAAAATTGAGAAATAAAAAATACCTTGTCATTCAGGCTGGGGGTATTATTTAGCCATTGATTTACATTCTTCTTTCAGGTTTCAAGGGAGTTTATCAAGGAGTAACACCTACTATTTTGAAACAGGGCAGTAATCAGGCAATAAGGTTTTATGTTATGGAAACATTAAAAAATTGGTATCGTGGCGGAGATCCCAATGTGAAAGTTCCTATGTATGTGGTCGGAGGGTTTGGCGTAATAGCTGGAGCAGCGTCGGTGTATGGAAACACTCCAATAGATGTTGTTAAAACTAGATTACAGGTACAAAAAATGTATCCGCATTTCCTATTGATTCATGCCACCCTTTTGAATTCGTGCTCTTACAATTGACATAATAACACCACTAGTGTACTTTTGCGTGTGTCCAAATTCTATTTAATTATTGCCAAGGTTTTCTTTCTGTCTACAAAACTCGCGAAAACCACCGGAAATGAGGGTAAAACAGGTAAAACACCTGTTGTCAATATACTGCAATTAAACGTTCTTATTCAACAAAATCTTACCAACATGTGCTACTTTTGCTAAAAAAAATTATAAGAAAAACAGGTCAAGTCTATTTCTCACTCTCTTCCATTTTTATAAAATATTACAGCCAAATGCCTGATCAGATTTACACATTTCCCACTGGGGACCTATTTTTGGATAAACCAATCAGAAAGTATGAATTTAATAGGAAGCTTCTGGCCGATTTAGATCAGTTGACATGACCTAATTTAAGCCAGCTTTTTCACTTTCTCTTTGGCATTTGAAGGTTATTTGATGATAGTTTATAGTTATTGAAATGTTTATCTAGTTATATATCACAGGATTTTTTCAATACATTCAACCTATAACGCGCATGCGCAGATCAATCTGTTAAGGGGCACGAATTTACAGGAGAAGGGCATATAAATGTTATTTATAGCGGATCTTACAATATTGCCTGTTTAATATTGAATCGATTAAATGAGATAAAATATGATGCGCGGCTGTGTTGAGCATGCTGTAAAATGCATCCAACAAGTTTAATAAATTCAATATTAAATACACAGTTGTGAGATTCCGTTTATCACATAACTCCAAAAAATGTCAGGTTATGTTAACTATATTTGTGGGTAATGATTACTTGATAAGTTAACTCGAGTTATTCAAAAGTTTTATTTTTCGCACACTTTAAAGGTTGTAAACCTTCGCCTCTCACTGCTGCGGGTTCGAATCCCACTGGGAGCTTGACTTGTAAGTGAGGAATTGTCGATTCTTATGTATGGCAGGAGGAGTACAGTACTGGTCCTACCCAGGAAAAGTGGATGGTCTGCCTCCACCACAAAAAATCGACCCTCATATATATACAGCCTTACATGTGTTGAAAAGGACGTAAAACACCATACAAACAAACAAACACTCTTTAAACAGGGTATGTCAGCCTTTTCTTGAATGTCTGACTTAAAATTGACAAATAATAATGTTTTCTCTTCTAAAGAGCCAAAACGTTATGAATTAGCTTAGAAATTACTCCTAATTTACAAGGATTCATTTTGCACAGTAATATGTGCTATCCTAGGTTATGTATCAGGATTAATTTAAGTACCGTATTTCTCCTTATAGCAGTGCTTCCTCTAGTAGAAGCCATTGTTACAAGGTCGCCCTCTTTGCATAGTGCCCAGGTGCTACTATAAGGGGAAATATGGTATTTTAAGCCTGATCTCGAACAAAATATATGGTGAATCTTAGACCTCCTGAACAGCACAATGCTGTTGCCATATTTTGATTTCCTAGAAAAAAATCTGACGTACCCTCTTTAAACCCAGTTTGACCTGAATCCTAAATAATGACAGTACTGTTGATATAGTCACGGTCAATGAAACGCATCACAAAAAAAATCCTTTTAGAAGTTAGAATTTGTGTCATTTTGGACAGAATTTGTGTCATTTTGGACAAAATATGGCATAACCCATATAACGAGTCAACATTTAACATGTTTTTACGTGCCATTACATGGTCAGAGTATTAACTTTCATACCCCATTCAACCCCTCCGCCAAGAAGCAAAAACGGGGTTGGCTGGGGTATGAAATAAAACTTTAATATCGCAAGTTTGCATATTGTAAAATTAAAACATTTAATAGCTAATTTTAAACAGGTTATATTTTTTGCTTATTGTCGAAATATCCGTTATAAAATCCTGCTAATATAAGATTTCCTATCGCTTAATGGAATTAAGGCGGGGACCACATAATGATATCTGGATTTACTGTTTGGTGCACTTGTTTCAGTCAAAGTTTTTTTTTTTTTTTCAAAATACATCTCGTACCTAAATAAGTTGTATATCAGTTAATTAAACAGACATTTTTAGTGGTAAATAGAAATATCTTACTTTTCAAAATTGGTTGAGAAATAAAAATTTCAAGCGCTAAAGCTGTTTTTGATGGGGCATCTTCAATAAACAATTCTGCTGCATGAACATTTTTTAAAAATATATATTTTTAGGACGTTTATCCAAAAATGGTTTTAAATTGTTGGATATTCGTAAATAAAGACACCCTGAAAGTTTTAAAGCAAAATATGAAGGCTAACTGAAGTTATATGAAATTTCTTAATTTTCTGCTGTCCCACCAAAAGGAAATTTACATGGGAAAAGCCCCATCAAAAAATCATTTGGGCTGTAAAATATTTATTTCTCAACCGATTTTCAAAACTAATGTATTTTTATTTACCACTAAAAATACCAGTTCTAATGATATATAATTCATGTACATATTATTTAAATTGCTCAAGCTACTGCAGAAAAACCTTTGGCTGAAACAAGCGCCCCAAACAATAGTGCATACCAAATTGGTGTAATGAAATGTACGTGCATTTCCGGTTTTCTTCAGTCATGCACGAAGAAATCATTTTCTTAACAACATTCATGGTATAATACTGTCAGACTTCAAACAATAAAAAGGCCAGTAAAACCAAATGGAATGTATTCCGAGACTGATTGATGCAGCTTTAACTTTAGTAGAACAGTTTTCTTTTTATGATTCTCCATAGTAAACAATGTTACATGACAAGGTAAATGACTAACTGCTTGTCATAAAAGCCTACCATTAAACATGTAAGACAAGTTAGGTAGCACAATTCAATTCTTAAAAAATAAAAAATATTGGTGCAGCAGTTTTATTCCGAATGGTTTGCAAATAATCCAACAGCATAAACATGGAGTTACTGGTGCGTTTTCATTGACCGTCAGTATCTGTGTTCACAAGCTGTGAATTTAATAAAATGTTTATCAAGGGCCGTAACTCCTTAATTTGCCATTGTAATTATTAATGTATGACTATTCTATTTGTAGGGTCTTGATGCACATAAATATAAAAACACACTAGACTGTGCTCTCCAAATATTGAAACATGAGGGACCAAGAGCGTAAGTCATATTTTTAAGCATTGGATTAAAGCATGTATAATTATTTGAAGTTAACAGTGATTTTAAGCATGCCTGAGATTTTATGTATTAATATTAATTTTATCTGGGCCCTCCATAGATGGATTACATGCATAGTCATAATGCAGTTTAGTTTTTAAATTCTCAAATAACTCAATTTGGCTTAAACTGACTTTAAATAATAAAAACCATAATCATCAAAAATAAATATGTCCCTGTGTTATATATTTTCAGATTTTACAAGGGGACAGTACCCAGACTAAGTCGTGTGTGTCTCGATGTGTGTATTACGTTTATGATCTACGATTCATTTATGGAGGCGTTCCACAAGATATGGAAGACAGATTAACTGCGTGGGGAATTCGAAGAATAACTGAACAGCGCTATATATATGTGTGTGGAAAGATTATTTCAAGCCTCTGCGGCCAGTGTATATCTAAACAAGACTTATCCGTCTTATAAGTTTATATTCAGTTAGGTTTCGTTAAACCGCCAAAAACGTGATGTTATTTAGTTTTGTTTGAAAGCATTTGTGAGAAAAACTGTCAAAACACAAAAATGTGTTGACTGGCGACAGAATGTCAGTCGTTTAACTGTCGCAAATGGTGTTTTAAAGGCTCCGCTAACGCGTCACCATTAAACACAATTTGCGATCATTTAACGGCCTGTATACCATTGCGATATTCAAAACTTCAATACAGTTAACCTTATATTACATGGTTTCTTCAATGTGTCCTTAGGCAAGAGAATACCTCAGCCTCACCCATTGGATGGGGTCTGTATCGAAGTCTATCCACAGCACCATATAAATGTATTCGATAGTAACTGTATGGCACGATTCCCAGATTATCCTTCCGTCTCTCAAAGCTGCTCAAAATAATCTAGGTGTAGTATTATGTATGGATGGGTCGTTAAGCGACAAGTCTTCCATTCAAAACTAATTAACGGCTTGATACTTGACTTATCTGGAACATGCTGAAATAGATTATTTCTCCTTGTTCTCTTTGATCTGTTTGAAACCATCTCGCATCTCACCGCTGCCATTTGAATCTCACTGGGAGCTCAACTTGTAAGTGAAAAAGTGTTAATTTTTACAGATGGCAGGAGGTATACAGTACTGGTTCTACCCAGGAAAAAGGTGGGGTTTGCCTCCACCACGAAAAAGTCGGCATCGTATATAGCCTAAAATGTGCTGAAAATGACGTAAAACAGCATTCAACCAATTTCCTTAATCTGCACTGGTTGTTTAGGCTTGAATAATGCTTGTATAGGAGCGGTTCCATGTAATAATCCAGGTTGTTGGGTATATTGTTAATTGTTAATGCTTATTTGTGATTATTGACACTGGGATCAAATGGTGTTTCAACCATACCTGGTTGCCATACCATGTAGTAATGTAGTCTATAACGCTGTCATTCCTTTCTATACATCTCTATGTATGCAATTTTGGTAGCACTCTGTAAAGCTCGGTACACAGTCTTAGTAGCTGAATGGTAAGTCGGAGAATTCAGATTTTTTTAGAATGTAGATTTTTTTATTAGGTTCATTTCTAAGCAAAATCGTCCCCGTAAAGTTTTACATCTTTGTCTAAATCACTGCGGTATAAAAATGTGTATTTTAGTATAACTTACTTTTTGGTTTAAGCAGGTTTACACTAGTTAGAGGAAGAAAAATGCCATGTTTGGCGTTCTGTTAACATTGTTGACTTCGACGTCGCAAAGTAACGTCACAGTTGAATGTACCCGGTTGCTAAGTTGACAAAAGTTGTAAAGTCGCTATATAAAAGTCCATTAGGACATTCGTACCAAACCCTTCGATCAAACAGACCAAATTTGACCTGCTTATATTGTTGTGTACCTGCCTTTATAGAGTTTAGTTAGATGTTCATAGTAGTATATAAATATACCCGTCCCTAGATGACCATGTACATAGGTGCAGCTACATGTATGTACATAATGTATCAAAGGAGGTACATCAGGAATTTTCTGTTAAAAATGTCATATCAATTAAAGGGGCAAATGTCAATATTGATTTTTTAAAAACACTATCCATTAGTTTTCCTACATAACTTTGTTCAGTCATTAATATTAATTATTTGAAAAGTTCAAAGCAAATTGTGTTTAGCAATTGACAATTGAAATCTCAATTTTTTTATTTAATTATATGCAAGCAGTTTTAAAGTCATTTTAAGTTTAATTTTAATGTTTGATATAAAACATAAGATTGCCATGTGTCCCTTTAAAGTATGGTGTTAACATCATGTTGTTCAGACCTCAAATAACAAATCAGGCATAAAAGGCTTAACACTGTTGTAAATGTTGTAAAGCATTGAAAAATAAAATATGTTTCCACCAAATTAACACTGGTGCGTAACCCACAAGAGCACATATGACTGCGGAATGAATTTCCATAAAAATAAGGACTCATTTTTAGTCTCATTTATTACGTTTAGGCTGTTCAGAACAGTTGATACTATTTCTTTAGTTGAGGTCTGACCGTTAGGCCCCCATGAATAGCCTGGTGTACCTGTCTTTAATATACTTATCTCTAGATGGCCACATATAAAGTTGTATGTACATACTAATTAATATATTAATTATAAATAATTAAGGTGTTCTCTGAATAGTGATATTTGTTGTGATATTCATTGATTTTTGGTGATCATGTTCATGAGGAAATAATACGGTTAATGTACCATGCAATAGCAGAAATATGTATACAGTAAACCATGGCGTGTATAATTTGGTGCAGTTGTTAGTAAAATACATAAAATGTGATGGATGACACACAGAATATTTTGATGCACAATAGAATTTAATAATAGATGATAATATTGATGCACAATAGACATTAATAGTAACTTACATATATCATGACATTGGTTAGTTCATAAAGGTTAGATGGTGCAGTTGTTAGTATCATGATGTGTATATTTCATTATAGAAAAAGTTACTTCATTTTCTATTACACTTGGCAGAAATCCTGCAATCCATTTGGCTGATGTTAAAAAAAGTGCGACTATTAAATAGTGCATAACCAGTTGCAAATCAAGTCGTGACGTGCAACTGAGACAATGAATTGCAGAGTGAATTAACCAGTAGCGAATTTTGACTTTAGTGAAAGTGTTATTATTATTCGTTTAATGGTCGCAGTTCGACTTAAATGGCTTCGCTCAATCTTTAAAAACAATTTACAACCATATATCCTCACAAAATGCAATATTTCAATACAGTTAACTCTATATTTATCTCCAGTGTTAAGTTTGTAAACATGATACCGCTGTCGATTAACAAACTTACTGATATATGCCATCAAATGTTTATTATATGTCCATCTGTGAAGTTAATTTCTTCGTTATGTTTTATTGTAGAGAAATAAGAAATAATGTCCATCAGTAATGTTCACTGGAACAGAAATACAGCATAATAGCATAGAAAAACTTTTAATATATTGATGTTATGCTCAGAATGACCTTGATACAGTAGGCTTGGAGGCTTGTTGGTCATGAGCAAACGGTACCAAACAGTCTGTCATTTTATTTCATTTCATTTTGTAATAGTTTAAAAAGTCTAAGCTGCCATAAGTCTTAAGCTGCCATTAAATATACCGCACAACCTTTTTTTGTTTTAATATTTTCATGAGTGCTTCATTTCATTCAAGTTTTCATTGTGATTTACACAACAGTCAGGTAACCATGGTGATATTATGGAGCGGGACCAATGTTGATGGTTAAGAACAGTGTTCAGACCATTAACAACTATGTTGAAACCCATTGGTGTGTACCTTAACTCTTTAAAGTCAGACTGACAACTATTAGGCGTAATACGAAAGTGCACTGATAATAGAGTCCTTGACTGAGCATTGTAAACCCCTGTGTCAAACAAACTTTGGTTAATCAGGGAAAACTCCCTAAGCTAAAAAATAATCATCGAGTCAAATTATGTTTTATTTGTGATTAGAATGTGAAAACAGTTTTAATTGGTCAGTTATAATGGTATATAGCATTCTTATTACGGATAGTAATGATTAACCTTTAGACACCAGCCAACAGGATTAGATGATAGTTGAGCTATAGATAGAGTGTTAGTTCTGAAGGAGTCAATACTTTGTATTATAAATATGCCATCAGAACGAAGACCAAATATGACACAAGATTTTTTAAGGAACCACAACATGATAACTGCACTCACGTAAGAAATACATTCAAATGTCATGGTGGTTTCATGTTGAACAAAGAATATATCAACATAAAATAAATAATTTTATTTTATTTTAAAAAAGGCTTTAATAAATGATGAGAATAAATGATGAGAAGACTCCAATTTTCATTATTGCCGTAGTGTATGGTATCTTGCGAACTTCTCATTCAATGTCGGTCGTAGTCAAAGCACATCAATTTTGAATCCAATGCATTTATATTGTTTTTTCAGAGATATACCGGTATATCAAAATGTTTACCTATACAAATAGTGCTTCCATTTTATATTTTGTGTGCTAATACATGACTATATCATGCATGACTGTCCATAGTCGTGTTAAACCATCTGGAATCGATAACATTTTCTTGCTACAAATTTACCCCAGAAAAATGTTTGTACAATATACATATTTTCTCAGTAAATTGTAGTTTGTACAACATATGTAATTTGTTAGTAAATTATCATTGGGATTAGTACTAAGTTCCCTTATCCAGAGTGCTAACGCCAATGTATTGTTCTCACTATTTTATGCGCCATCATAAAAGTAGGGTGGACCTTGTACAAACAAGTTGTTTTTCAACATCAGTCACAATAGAGCGTTCAAACTTCACACATTTACAGTCTACATGACAGCAGTATGTAATTATGCTCCTACCAAAAGAAGGTCAGTATGAATGACCTTGACCAACTTTCCACACCTTGTTAATTTACAATTAAGTTTTACATTCAAGTTTTTCATAAAGTTCATTACTCGGACACCAAAAGCCATACAGCTTTTAAACTTCATGCCCACTTACATCTACATGTATATAATAGTAGTAGGTATCTACCAAAAATAGGTCAGTATGAATGACCTTGACCTACTTTTTTTGCACTTTGTTAATTTACATTCAAGTCTTCGATTTAGTCCATTACTCAGATACCAAAAAAACAAACAACTTTCTAATTTTATATAACAGCTGCATAACAGCAACATGTTAGTAGGTAAATGTGAAAGTCCCTGACCTTCTTTCTTGTAATCCCTTTCTCACACAATAATTGCCATACAGCTTTCAAACAATACAACACTTAAATCATACATGACAGCAACATGTTCAAACCATAAGGAGGTCAATGTGAATGACCTGGTCCTGTTTTTCATACTTTGTTATTCCATCTGAACGAAGACCGAAAAAGACAGATTTTTTAAGGAGCTACTACATGATAACTGCACTCCCGTAAGAAATACATTCAAAAGTCGTGGTAGTTTCATATTGAACAAAGAATATTTCAGCATAGAAGAAGTAATTTTATTTTATTTTACATCAAAACAGTTGAGCAAAGCTTTAAAAGATAGATAATCACTAGAATTCCTACAGCATTATTATGCATTAACCATTTGAAAACAACGATCATTTCCATGTTCGTATGGAGCCTACATGGGATCATAGGTTCATGTGTTGTTTGGGGAAATGTTAGTATTATCACAACTAAATTTTAGTGCGAGGACAGACATATTGTATTTTATGTATGTGATGGCATATTTTATTGAAAGATGTGATTATTGGGAGATTTTTTGGTGCCATGTTCTCTTTATGTATATGCAATAATGTAACGGCCTACATGGGACCATTGCTTCATGGGTTGTTTGTGGAAAAAATAGTATTTTATGGTAAATCTTGGTGCAAGGACAGACCTGTTGTATTTTGTGTATGTAACGGCATATGTTGTTGAAAAAATGTGTTTGTGAGATTTCTTCTTGGAGATTTCTTCTTGTCATATTCTCCGTAGTTTATGCAATAATATAATGGTAACTATTTTAGCAATAAATATTGAATATGGAATGAAAGGAAATTAATTGCATTATCTGACATTTGAATGAATATATTGCATCAATAACAGTATTCAAACTGTCAGTTTATATGTATACCAGCATTATTTGACCTTTGAATATTTTTAACTTTTCGTTTGTTAAATTGAGTTCATTTTGTTTTAAGACGCATAGGGAACTTTGTTTTAAGAAAGAAATTTAAAAAAAATTGACACCGAAGATAATTTTGATTTAAGAACGAAATGTATTAAAATACCAATCCATTACAAAAGAAATTACAAATTCTACAATTGTCATGGTAATGTCACCAGACGACAAGCGGGACAACATTTTGACTGTATCATCATCATTACTGTTAACAGTTGATGCATATCTCATATTCATTTTAAAAATATTCTTTAAAGAGTGTTGCCCACTTTATATTCTAACAATTTTAACTAACATTATGATATCTCACAGAGTGACGGCTCTTGTTTGACTTAGAATTTTCGTCTCAGTCGGGCAGTACTGGCCCTATAGGTCTCCCAAGTCCACATACAGAACATTTTGATGAGTACAACAAATCTAGTACATCATTATCACTAACATTGTTATTTCAATATGGCAGCAGGGTTCTCTAAATGTAGAAATTACAGAGTGGAGGTCCGTTATTTTGCTGTTTTTAGCTCTACTGGCCAACGGCCAGAAGAGCTTATGGGATGGTGTGTTGTCCGTCTTCCGTCCGTCGTCCGTCGTCCGTCGTCCGTCGTTAACTTTTGTCTCGTTAAGACGATAGGGCCTTCATTTTTCATCCGATCTTTAACAAACTTTAACAGGTTGTTAATATCAATGAAAGCTCGGACAAGTTCGAAAACCAGCCAGATCGAACCAGTAACAGCGGAGTTATGGCCCTTGACTTAGTTAAAAATGCTATATGTTGCCTCGTTAAGACGATAGGGCCTTCATTTTTCCATTGATCTTTACCAAACTTCACCAGATTGTTAATATCAATGATAGCTCGGACAAGTTCGAAAACCAGCCAGATCGAACCAGTAACAGCGGAGTTATGGCCCTTGACTTAGTTAAAAATGCTATATGTTGCCTCGTTAAGGCGATAGGGCCCTCATTTTTCATCCGATCGTTATCAAACGTTACCAGATTGTTAATATTAATGAAAGCTTGGACAAGTTTAAAAACCAGCCAGATCGGACCAATAACAGCGGAGTTATGGCCCTTGGTTTAGTTAAAAATGCTATATTTTGCCTCGTTAAGACGATAGGGCCTCCATTTTTCATCCGATCTTTACCAAACCATACCAGATTGTTACTATCAATGAAAGCTTGGACAAGTTCGAAAACCAGCCAGTTCGGACCAGCAACAGCAGAGTTATAGCCCTTGATTTAGTTAATAATTCTATATTTTGCCTCGTTAAGATGATAGGGCCTTCATTTTTCATCCGATCTTTACCAAACATTACCAGATTGTTAATATTAATGAAAGCTTGGACAAGTTCGAAAACCAGCCAGATCGGACCCGCAACAGTGGAGTTATGGCCCTTGATTTAGTTGAAAAAAAGTATATTATGATAGGGTCTTGATTTTTCGTCCGATCTTTACCAAACTTTACCAGATTGTTAATATAAATGAAAGCTCTGACAAGTTTGAAAACCAACCAGATCGGACGAGAAACAGCAGAGTTATGGGCCTTGATTTAGTTAAATATGCTATATTTTGCCTCGTTAATACTATGATAGGGCCTTCATTTTTCATCCGAACTTTACCAGATTGTTACTATCAATGAAAGCTCCAACAAGTTTCAAAACAGCCAGATTGGACCATTTACACCGGAGTTATGGCCCTTGATTTTCTGAAATATGCTATATTTTGGCCTGATTAAGAAGAAAGGGCCTTCATTTGGCCAGATTTCAGTGAAACTTTTCAAGGATGATCAGTACCAAGCCTAGTTGTACATATCGTCACTGTGTTCCAGTTGAATGATTTTGGTGGAGTCCCTTTAAAGGTTTTAATACACAAACTTTGGACTAGTTCTCCTGAACCCCTGGCTGGATTTGAACGAAACTTGATAAGGATGATCAGTATCAGGTCTAGTTGTGCAAATCTTTGCCGTGTTTCGGTTAAATGATTTTTGGCAGAGTTATGGCCCTTTAAAGGTTTTAATACACAAACTTTGTCTGGACTAGTTCTCCTGAACGCCTCCCCACATTTCAACGAAACTTTACAGGGATGATCAGCAGCAAGCATAGTTGTGCATATCATCGTGGCATTCTGGTTAACAGATTTTTGGTGGAGTTATGGCCCTTTAAAGTTTTTTGATACACAAACATTTTCCGGGCTAGTTCTCCTGAACCCCTGACTGGATTTTAACGAAACTTGACAAGGATGATCAGTATCAAGCCTAGTTGTGCATATCGTCGCCATATTCGTGTTGAATTATTTTTGGCAGAGTTATGGCCCTTTAAAGGTTTTAATAGCCAAACGTTGTCCAGATTAGTCTCTTCTGAATTCCTTGCTGGATTTCAACGAATCTTGATGGGGATGATCAGTACCAAGCCTAGTTGTACCTGTCATTGCCGTGTTGTGGTTGAATGAATTTTGGCAGAGTTATGACCCCTTAAAGGTTTTAATACACAAACTTCGTACAGACTAGTTCTCCTGAACCTCTAGCTGGATTTCAACGAAACTTGTCAGGGACAATCAGTACCAAGCCTAGTTGCGTATATCATCACCATGTTCTGGTTGAACGATATTTGAAAGAGTTATGGCCCCTTATACATAAACTTTATCTAGAGCCAGTAGAGCGTCCACAGGCCCTCTTGGGCCTCTTGTTTTATGCCATTTTGACGACACCCAGATGTTGGAGGAGAGTTACCTCCTGAGGCTATACGGTTTGGTCAATGCGATTGAGGCACTTGCTTTATTGTTGTAGACTAGATTATATACGTCTGCGTGATATTACTTAGCTACATATAACCAGGGAGTACCAAATCAATCTAAATTCAGGTTACGTTATGGTGTTTGATGGGTCAATTCATACAGTTGCACCGGCCCATTTTTGATCCAGATGAAATTTCATGTAAAAGCCCTCTGTATTCTACATCAAGTTTGCTAAAAAAAAAAGTAAAAAAAAAGTGGCAGTTGACGATTTTTACATGGCAGCGCTTGTTTTGCATGGCGGTATGTGCCAATAGCGTGGCGGCCCGCCATCTTATAAGTGCTCTTGGAGAACCCTGGACAGCACAATAAATTGAGCATTGAGCTCACTGCTACAAGTAGACATCATCTTGATATGAAAGAAAGATTGTTTAAAGTGACGTTAAACCTCATGCATACTTTCTTTGTTATCAGTTAACAAAATCAAAACTTCATAGCCAAGTTTTGATATTTTGGGACAGCTACATTTCTTTGTTTATATATAAAGGTTTTATTTTTTTTAATGATTTTCAAATTTATGTACTATGAAAAATAAGTAATATTCTATATTTATTATTAATATATACTTTATTTAGCTTGTTATTGATACTGTTTATGTTATGTATAATTTTATCTTCTTTTTTTCGTGTCCTAATGATTTATGCAAATGCTGCCTGTGAATAATATATGCAACTAAATGAGCCATTCTTTAATCTATGATTTTCCACAGTAGCATGTCTCACAGGTTCATAAGATGTAGATTACAAATGAATAAAATTTTGACTGGGAATTTTTGTTGTGTTATTGTATTATTTATTGTTCATGTTCCTCATTTAAAAATATTTTTTTGAAAGAACTGTCGGGTCATTTTTTATCATGCTCATTCAAGATCTTCATCATGACACCACATATGCAAACGTGGAAACGTGGCTCCATCGTATGGAGCGTCTACTATAGAATTGACAAGAGCTCTGCAGTTCTGCAGGTAAGATTAGAAGGTTCTAGGCTCATTCTCCATATTTTATCTTGATATAAATGGAGGATGAGCCTGGCATGTTCATTCTTGTTAGGCGCCATATAACCTTTCATGTGTAAAACCCAATTCAATGCCATGCTGAAACGGCTCTCAACACTAATATTGGGCTATTCTGAGCCACCCCAGAGATAGGGGATGTACACTTAGGAGTCTGGAATAGGTGCTCTGCTTTTAATATCAAAATAGTAAGTAGCTGGCGGTGTCGACGCACAACATCTCTCTGATATGCAAGAAAAAGAATCTATCCTGGGTATTCGGTTCAGATAGGGAATTCCAACCCTCGGTATAAGTGTTCCGATAAAAACACATACCTCGGGTTGGAATTTCCTATATTCACCGGATACCCATGAAGGTTCTTATATTCTTGCATACCGGATATGGTTATGGATATGGTTATCCGCATTTTACATGTGTAATGGAAAGCCTGATCTTATACATGGGGGAAGATAAACTTCACGCGCTGTAATAAAACAATCCAGTTGCATGACGTCGTCGTGGAAATAATGTAAAACATTAGTAAAACATTAGTAGTTGGTGACTGTCAACATGCAGAATATATGATATGCAAGAGAAAGAATCGATCATGGGTATCCAGTTCAGATAGGGAAATTCTAATACTCGGTATAATTGTTTTAATTGGAACCTCATCAGAGCCTTGGTTCCAATAAAACAATTGTACCATGTGTTGGAAGATTCTTATAATGTACAACCTACATTTTAAACTAGTTCAGGCAATATAAAGAGCTCTTGAATGGGATCTGAAATCAATGTGGGAAAGTCGGCAAAGCTACAGCTGAGAAATCATGAGATGTGTTGGTCAAATGGACTGCAATGTCTATCCCTATCTATCTTTAGCTGTTGGTGCTATTTTTAGCCGTGGCCACCATTCTGATTTTTAGCTCAACTGATCAGAGATCAGCGGAGCTTATGCCGTGGAGCGGCGTCCGTCTGTCTGTAAACTTTTATTTGTAGCGACTACTCCTCTGAAACTACTAGATGGATATTCATGATACTTTACAGAAATGTTGCCCATGCAGTCTAGTTGATCCTAGCAAAAATTCATGTTGATGTGAAATCAAAGATGGCCACCAAAGCTAAAAATAGATTTTTAAAACCCAAGTTTGTAGCGACTACTTTTTGAAAACTGGAAGTGATATTGATATGGGACTTTTTCTAAAATGATCAGCATGACATGATGTTGGTCCTTGTCAAACATCGTTTTGATTCGACGTTAAACATGGCTGCCAGTGGCCATCTTTGTTTACATGGAGTTATATAGTAAAAACTTGTAGCGACTACTCCTCTGAAACTACTTGGCGGATTTACATGAAACTTTACAGGAATGTTGCTCTTGATGTCTAATTGATCCTAGCAAAATTTCAGGTCGGCCAGAAATTCAAGATGGCCACCAGTTAAAAATAGTTTTTAACAAATAAGTTTGTAGCGACTACTTCTTGAAAACTATAAGTGATATTGATATGGGACTTTTTCTTAAATGATCAGGATGACATGTTGTTGATCCTGTTCAAACATTGTTTTGATTCAACGTTAAACATGGCTGCGACTTCTCCTCTGAAACTACTGAATGGATTTTCATGAAACTTTACAGAAATGTTGCCCATGAAGTCTAGTTGATCCTAGCAAAAATTCATGTTGATGTGAAATCCAAGATGGCCGCCAGATCTAAAAATAGGTTTTTAAAAAACAAGTTTGTAGCGACTTCTTCATGAAAACTATAAATGATATTGATATGGGACTTTTTCTAAAATGATCAGCATGACATGATGTTGGTCCTTGTCGAAAATCGTTTTGATTCGACGTTAAACATGGCTGCCAGCGGCCATCTTTGTTTACATAGAGTTATATAATGAAAACTTGTAGCGACTACTCCTCTGAAACAACTTGACGGATTTTCAAGAAACTTCACAGGAATGTTGCTCTTGATGTCTTATTGATCCTAGCAAAATTTCAGGTCGGCCGGAAATTCAAGATGGCCGCCACGGCTAAAAATAGTTTTTTAACAAATAAGTTTGTAGCGACTACTTCTTGAAAACTATAAGTGATATTGATATGGGACTTTTTCTTAAATGATCAGGATGACATGTTGTTGATCCTGTTCAAACATTGTTTTGATTCAACGTTAAACATGGCTGCCAGTGGCCATTTTTGTTTACATAGTATTATATAGTTAAACCTTGTAGCAACTACTCCTCTGAAACTACTGAACGGATGTTCATGAAACTTCACAGGAATGTTGCTCTTGATGTCTAGATGATCCTATAAAAAGTTCAGATTGACCAGAAATTCAAGATGGCCACCACGGCTAAAAATAGATTTAAAATAAATAAATTTGTAGCGACTACTTCTTGAAAACTGTAAGTGATATTGATATGGGACGTTTTCTAAAATGATCAGCATGACATGATGTTGATCCTTGTCGAAATTTATTTCGATGCGACTTTAAACATGGCCGCTAGCGGCCAACTTTGTTTACATAGATTTATATAGTAAAAACTTGTAGTGACTACTCCTCTGAAACTACTGGACAAATTTTTATCAAACTTCACAGGAATGTTGCTCTTGATGTCAAATTGATCCCAGTTTTTTTTTAGGCCGGCGGGAATTTCAAGATGGCCGTCATGGCTAAAAACAGATTTTTAGCTCTACTGATCAGAGATCAGCAGAGCTTATGCCGTGGTGCGGAGTCCGTCTGTCTGTCCGTCTGTCCGTAAACTTTTTTTTGTAGACTTCTCCTCTGAAACTACTGAATGGATTTTCATGAAACTTTACAGAAATGTTGCCCATGAAGTCTAGTTGATCCTAGCAAAAATTCCATGTTGATGTGAAATCCAAGATGGCCGCCAGATCTAAAAATAGGTTTTTAAAAAACAAGTTTGTAGCGACTTCTTCATGAAAACTATAAATGATATTGATATGGGACTTTTTCTAAAATGATCAGCATGACATGATGTTGGTCCTTGTCGAAAATCGTTTTGATTCGACGTTAAACATGGCTGCCAGCGGCCATCTTTGTTTACATAGAGTTATATAATGAAAACTTGTAGCGACTACTCCTCTGAAACAACTTGACGGATTTTCAAGAAACTTCACAGGAATGTTGCTCTTGATGTCTTATTGATCCTAGCAAAATTTCAGGTCGGCCGGAAATTCAAGATGGCCGCCACGGCTAAAAATAGTTTTTTAACAAATAAGTTTGTAGCGACTACTTCTTGAAAACTATAAGTGATATTGATATGGGACTTTTTCTTAAATGATCAGGATGACATGTTGTTGATCCTGTTCAAACATTGTTTTGATTCAACGTTAAACATGGCTGCCAGTGGCCATTTTTGTTTACATAGTATTATATAGTTAAACCTTGTAGCAACTACTCCTCTGAAACTACTGAACGGATGTTCATGAAACTTCACAGGAATGTTGCTCTTGATGTCTAGATGATCCTATAAAAAGTTCAGATTGACCAGAAATTCAAGATGGCCACCACGGCTAAAAATAGATTTAAAATAAATAAATTTGTAGCGACTACTTCTTGAAAACTGTAAGTGATATTGATATGGGACGTTTTCTAAAATGATCAGCATGACATGATGTTGATCCTTGTCGAAATTTATTTCGATGCGACTTTAAACATGGCCGCTAGCGGCCAACTTTGTTTACATAGATTTATATAGTAAAAACTTGTAGTGACTACTCCTCTGAAACTACTGGACAAATTTTTATCAAACTTCACAGGAATGTTGCTCTTGATGTCAAATTGATCCCAGTTTTTTTTTAGGCCGGGGGGAATTTCAAGATGGCCGTCATGGCTAAAAACAGATTTTTAGCTCTACTGATCAGAGATCAGCAGAGCTTATGCCGTGGTGCGGAGTCCGTCTGTCTGTCCGTCTGTCCGTAAACTTTTTTTTGTAGACTTCTCCTCTGAAACTACTGAATGGATTTTCATGAAACTTTACAGAAATGTTGCCCATGAAGTCTAGTTGATCCTAGCAAAAATTCCATGTTGATGTGAAATCCAAGATGGCCGCCAGATCTAAAAATAGGTTTTTAAAAAACAAGTTTGTAGCGACTTCTTCATGAAAACTATAAGTGATATTGATATGGGACTTTTTCTAAAATGATCAGCATGACATGATGTTGGTCCTTGTCGAAAATCGTTTTGATTCGACGTTAAACATGGCTGCCAGCGGCCATCTTTGTTTACATAGTTATATAATGAAAACTTGTAGCGACTACTCCTCTGAAACTACTCGACGGATTTTCAAGAAACTTCACAGGAATGTTGCTCTTGATGTCTTATTGATCCTAGCAAAATTTCAGGTCGGCCGGAAATTCAAGATGGCCGCCACGGCTAAAAATATATTTTCAAAATACAAGTTTGTAGCGACTACTTCTTGAAAACTAAAAGTGATATTGATATGGGACTTTTTCTAAAATGATCAGCATGACATGATGTTGGTCCTTGTGAAAAATCGTTTTGATTCAACATTAAACATGGCTGCCAGCGGTCATCTTTGTTTACCTACAGTTATATAGTAAAAACTTGTAACGACTACTCCTTTGAAACAACTTGACAGATTTTCATGAAACTTTACAGGAATGTTGCTCTTAATGTCTAATTGATCCTAGCAAAATTTCAGATCGGCCAGAAATTCAAGATGGCCGCCACAGCTAAAAATAGATTTTTAAAAGTGAAGTTTGTAGCGACTACGTCTTGAAAACTATAAGTGATATTGATATAGGACTTTTTGTAAAATGATCAGCATGACATGATGGTTATCAGAGTCAAACATTATTTTGATTCGACGTTAAACATGGCTGCCAGTGGCCATCTTTGTTTACATAGAGTTATATGATGAAAACTTGTAGCGACTACTCCTCTGAAACCAATTGACGGAATTTCATGAAACTTCACAGGAATGTTGCTCTTGATGTCTAATTGATCCTAGCAAAATTTCAGGTCGCCCGGAAATTCAAGATGGCTGCCATGGCTAAAAATAGATTTTCAAAATACAAGTTTGTAGCGACTACTACTTGAAAACTATAAGTGATATTGATATTGGACTTTTTGTAAAATGATCAGCACGACATGATTTTGGTCCTTGTCAAAAATTGTTTTGATTCAACCTTAAACATGGCTGCCAGCGGCCATCTTTGTTTACATAGAGTTATATAGTAAAAACTTGTAGCGACTAGTCCTTTGAACTACTTGGCAGATTTTCATGAAACTTTACAGGAATGTTGCTCTTAATATTTAATTGATCCTAGCAAAATTTCAGATCGGCCAGAAATTCAAGATGGCCGCCACAGGTAAAATTAGATTTTTTAAAAAAGAAGTTTGTAGCGACTACGTCTTGAAAACTATAAGTGATATTGATATGGGACTTTTTGTAAAATGATCAGCATGACATATTGGTTATCAGAGTCAAACATTATTTTGATTCGACGTTAAACATGGCTGTCAGCGGCCATCTTTGTTTACATAGAGTTATATAATGAAAACTTGTAGCGACTATTCCTGTGAAACTACTTGACGGATTTTCATGAAACTTCACAGGAATGTTGCTCTTGATGTCTAATTGATCCTAGCAAAATTTCAGGTCGGCCGGAAATTCAAGATGGTCGCCACGGCTAAAAATAATTTTTCAAAAAACAAGTCTGTAGCGACTACTTCCTGAAATCAAAATCAATCAGTAGAGCTTCAAGGTCATTGACCTCTTGTTTAAAAAAAGTTTGTAGCGACTTCTTCTTGAAAACTGTAAGTGATATTGATATGGGACTTTTTCTAAAATGATCAGACATGATGTCCTTGTCGAAAATGATTTTGATTCAACGTTAAACAAGGGCGCCAGTGGCCATCTTTGTTTACATAGAGTTTGTATAGTAAATATTTGTAGCAAACTACTCCTCTGAAACTACTTGGCGGATTTTCATGAAACGTCACAGGAATGTTGCTCTTGATGTCTAGTTTATCCTAGCAAAATTTCAGATCGACCGGAAATTCAAGATGGCCACCACGGCTAAACATAGATTTTTAAAAACAAGTTTTGTAGCGACTACTTCTAGTGATATTGATATGGGACTTTTTCTGAAATGATCAGAATGACAAGATGTTGATCCTTGTCGAAAATTATTTTGATTCGACATTAAACATGGCTGCCAGTGGCCATCTTTGTTTACCTAGTTATATAGTAATAACTTCAACTTGTAGCGACTACTCCTCCGAAACTACTGGACAGATTTTTATGAAACTTCACAGAAATGCTGATCTAGCTTTCAAAATCTATCAGTAGAGCTTCAAGGTCATTGACCTCTTGTTTCAAGCAGTTGGATTTTAGTATGAACTCATTAGACATTCTAATAGTTTCTACATATTCAGCTGAGTACATAGCTATTGAAGTACCTATCCTGCCATCAACAGGCAACTGTTGCAATATCTGTACACCGATGATGAGG
Source organism: Cyrtodaria siliqua (assembly GCA_037043455.1). NCBI lineage: Eukaryota > Metazoa > Mollusca > Bivalvia > Adapedonta > Hiatellidae > Cyrtodaria > Cyrtodaria siliqua. Next base: position 54,379 of record JAWPHD010013143.1, read on the forward strand.
TATATAATTATATAACTTACATATTTTGAGAATCCAAACTATGGACACAATTTAACGGCATAACCAGCCATGCCAAACCCCAAAACTGCAATATCGTTACCAGCTCATAATTCATTTTACGGTTATTTGAAGAACCTGTGAATAGAACTATACTTATGATCGCCACATATACATTATTACATGACCTGAACTCCTGGACAGAGTTTTGATAAATGATTTTGTAGTGTAATTTTGCCGTTATTTGGCGGTTAGATTCTTTAACAAGTAGCAGTCTTATATATATATACCAGCGCTTTCCCCAGGATTTTTATTGGGATCGTCCGTCCGTCCGTCCGTTGTCTGTCGTCTTTAACTTTTCTTCAAACGACTTCTCCTCAGAAACCGCTTGGCCAATTTTGAGCAAATTTCACACGGAATGTATTTTAGATTTTTTAAAACTAGGTCAACGCGACATCCAAGATGGCTGCCATTAAACCTTAAAATATCTTCTCAAGAACTGCTGGACAGATTTCAACAGTTTTCTTTGAAAATGATCGCCAATGACTAGACTATCATATTTGTTCAATTGAAGTCCCAGTGGTCAAAAATGGCTGTGCCCCGGGGCTCCAAAGTTTGTATATTGAGATTTTGCATGTTTTTCATAGACTTGTATAGGAAAAAATCTTCTTCTCTGAAACCACAAGGCACAGAGCTTTCATGTAAATACGTGTGGCATCAGCTTATGGTCCTCTACTAAGTTTGTTCAAATGGCGATCCTGGGGTCTAATTTGGCCCAGCCTCGGGGTTCACAGTTTTACATAGACTTATATAGGGAAAAAAGAAATCTTCTCTGAAACTGCAAGAGCCAGATGTTTAATATTTTGCATTTGCTATAAGCTTATGGTCCTCTACCAAGTTTGTTCAAATGGTGACCCTGATGTCAAATTTGGCCCCCTGCCCTGGGGTCAGTTTTAAATAAACTTGCATAACGTTAGGAAATTTTTTTAAAAAATCTTCTTCCCTGAAACAGCAAGAGGCAGAGGTTTCATATTTTGCACTTGCTATAAGCTTATGGTCCTCTAACAAGTTTGTTCAAATGGTGACCCTGGAGTCAAATTTGGCCCCGCCCCTGGGGTCACAGTTTTACATAGACTTGTATAGGGGAAAACTTAACAGATCTTTCTCTCTGAACCACAAGGCACACAGCTCTCATATTTACATGTAGCCCTGCATGGGGTCACATTTGGCCCTGCCCCAGGCGTTGAACTCTAGCACCTTCATTTTGTATTTGATCTTTACCAAACTTTGTCAGTGTTTTTATATCAATGCTGTTAACACAACAGAGGCCACATTTCTTGAACAATCTTAACCAAACTTGCACAGATTGTATATGACCAATATATTTCGAAGAAGTTTGTGCCAGTACTCGGGTGATCAAATTAGGGCCATCTTGCCCCTTCCCCCATCAATTTTTTTTTTGATGGTTGAAAAAATAGATTTTGTGTATATCTTGATTGCCCCGAAGGTGAAAATGACAGTCATGATGACATCAGTTGTTATTTAGGGATTAATTAAGGGAACAGTAAAGGTAATCGGCTTTCTAAGTAAGTCATGGGGAAACTTGATATGTTGATAAGATTAAGGCATCGCCGCAACTAATTTGAGGCATAGCAGCTACATTTAGGCATGGCGGTAGGTCACTTTCTGAAGTGAGCGCATCACGGTAGCGCCACATCTTAAAGGGCTGGGGAAGGCCCTGTATACATATTATGAACATGCAGACGGACTGCTTTGAAGTCAGTGTTTTAGCGATATTTAAGGTTGAAATTGTTTACATTGCTTAACGAAAAGCTTAAAAACTAAAGTATGGATTGGTGATAATGTGCAACAATCATATTATGAATCTGCATAATTTATTTATTCTATTCTATTCTGTTACTAATCATCTCTCAGAATGAAGGTGTTAACACAAAACTGTACTGAACAAAAATTTAAACAATATTAAAATAAAATAAATACATGTCAATGAACATAAAAACTGTGATGTCAATAACAAACGTACACACACTGTTACACAAAGCTCCAGATAAGCAATTTTTGGGGGTATTTCAGCATTAAAATTTAGGAAATCGGCATTCAGAAAATAAATTAGTATGAATATTTACAATTTTAGCATGTTTTGGGGTAAAAAGCAAGAAAACTGTAACATTTACTTGTTACAAATCCTAAATCAGCAATGCAGATTTATTAAGGGGGTAAAATACCCGTTTACTTAAAAGCCTAACAGGAGCTCTGCATGATGCATCAGTTGTGCTACGTCAATAACAATCAATTGGATATCGTCAACCATATGTGTATATATGAAATATACATATGTTACGCCATCGACAACCAACTCGGTACATTTAAAAACACATTTTTTATTTTCGATTATTTTCAGTCGCTGGTTTTTTGTTTAAATCAAGATAATATTTTTATGATAGCACATGTGTCTTTGTCCCAAAGATTGACATATGGTGATAAACATTGCATACGATTTGCTCTACTTTCAGTTAAAATACATTTTGCACGAGGACTCTTTAACATCTCTAGAATTAAAACAATACCATGCGTTGTGTTTTCAAATGTACTGAGTGTATAAATTACAGATGCATGGTACAACCAATAAACAAAGGACATCCCAGGGGGTAAACCAAATTACTGCTTGATTCATAGCAAAATTTGAAACGTCTGCAAGAAAAACTGGAAACAAACATTCATTTGAAGAAAAACATCTGAATATGATGATCCTAATATAACATTGTAAATTAACTGTACTAAATACTGATTATAAACAAGAACAGTATAAGGTACTTGAGTTAAAATTAAACAACTCTATCATTGACTGGCAGGAAACCAATCACAAACAATTATAATGCTGTCGATTATTAAACATTGCACTGGGTGCATGCATATTTTCATGGACATTCTTCAAAAACTTGGGAACTATGTTTATCTATGGAGCAGAATAATTGAATTTTCTTTCATTTGCAAGCATGATACATTAATTTCAAGAAATTTAACAAAGCAATAATTTGAACAAAAATATATTTTATGGACATTTTATGCAACAGTTTCTAACTTCCATTTTGGTCAGACTGTTTTAACTAAATTAGTTTTAATACATAATAAACAATCTGAATATCTGTATGTTAAGACACTGTTACTCATTGACCAATTCTAATTACTTCCATTTTGGTCAGACTGTTTTAACTAAATTAGTTTTAATACATAATAAACAATCTGAATATCTGTATGTTAAGACACGGTTACTCATTGACCAATTCGAATTAACAAGGTATAGTTTTCCAGGACGAGTTATAAAAGATGGACAAAAAGAGTTCAAATACAAGCTGACAAAATATTTGAATTTAGAATGTTAAGACTTTTGTAATTGCCTCTCTTTTGTCTTTTTGGAATTTAATTTTTAGTCAAGGTGGTGTCTAGAACTTTTCTGAAAACATTGGACAGAAAATACATGCATTGTTAACTAAAGCTGAGCACCAAGTTTTGGTCCGAGTTGCTTGTACGACTCTCTCGTTCTATATGTAAAAGCATGTCCTTCATCGAAATAAGGATTTAATTCATCCCTTATTCGCTTCATCCAGTCACTTACACGTGGGTTTGACTCGTAAATCGCCTCCTCGAACACTGGATACAGTTGTAACATTTCACATGCGCCCATTAAATCAGCCACAGAAACCTTGTCGCCTCCGATGAACTTCTTATCTTTAAGGAAATACTGATCTATGTGTTCGATGATCTTCGGTATTTCTGCTTTAAATCTGTCGACTTTCTCCTGATCAATCTGCGTTTGTTTCGCCACTGGTATAATTAACTAAAAAAAATAAATAAACTTTTAATTTTATGTCTACAAACTGTTTTGAGAGTAGAAATTGTGCACTTAACTAAAAGCATCTTTATTATGTGCAAATTTGCCAATTTTTAATTCACAATGACATTGTATCAAACCAATTAGCGTCAAGGTTTGAAACTATATTACTCTAAATTATGATCACAAAGCATTAGTAAGGGTACACTGGCAAGCGCAAGGTTCCCTGATCCCCTATGTAGCCTTCCTTCTCGCTGTGGCAGCTATAAATAACCAATCTTACATGGTTTATTAAATACTCAATGCTGATTTGGTCATTGCGGAGGATTTGAAATTCCTATCAATACATCTGACATCAGGTACGTTAACTGTTAAGACATCAATTTAAGGAGGTTGGTCCATTGGTGGAGGAAGACCCCAGGTGCCCCTCCGGGCAATTTTCGTGCACGGGCGGGCACCTGGGTAGAACCACCGACGTTCCGCAAGCCAGCTGGATGTTGGGAGATGGGCATAAGATGCAATTGGTGAGAATTTGTATTTTGTTCCATCTCCAGACAAAATGTGTATCATGATACATAAAAATCCATGTCAGATAAGAAATCATACATTTTCAGCAGTTTTATATTGTGCGAGTTCAAACCAGGTGTTTGACTTTAAATAAACACATGTGGCCCTTGGTATCGATGAACTTCAAGTCCCGCTAACCAAGTATTGGTCTGGGACAATATAAACCCACTAGAAAATATTTATATATATGCACTAATAATGTGTTGATGAGCCATTCATTCAACAACATTCATTTCAATTAAGAGATAACCATGCTAAGATTTTCAATCTGGGACGGTTTTGTGAGTGGTTTTACGTTCGGAAATTTCGTTTTACAGTGACGCGGTAGCGGAGCCGTAAAACGTAATTTCAGACCGTTAACCAACCACATACCATCCCAGATTGAAAATCTTAGCATGGTTATCTTGATTCTAATGATTTTCTATTCCTATGCTACAAATAAAAAATAAAATCATACACACTTGTTTTTCTATGAAAACTCAAATTCACGCATGCCAGAATTTTGGTTGACGTCATCAACGTTATGTGACGTCACATTTCGGGGGGGGGGGGGGGGGGGGGGGGGGGGGGGAGGGGGGGGGGGGGGGGGGGGGGGGGGGGGAATACAGTAAAAAAACTGCAGATAGTTTCCAAGTGCTTTAGTTTTAACTTTTTAAGTTAGTCGAAAGTTTGTTTTCGCACATGATCATATGGTGTTAATAGGTAATACTCCGCAAGATCTGCAAATGAGCTTAAATCGTCTATATGAATATTGTGAAACTTGGGGTCTGGAAGTAAATACTGAAAAAACAAAGGTTATAGTTTTTCGTAAAAGAGGTAGAGTAACCGTTGATGAAAACTTTTCTTATAACGGAGCACTTTTAGAGGTTTCAGATGATTTTAATTATCTTGGAGTTGTATTTAACTACACTGGGTCGTATACGTTAAATTAACAGGCTATGTGCGGCAAAGCATTAAAAGCTATGAATCTTTTAACTGCAAACATAAGAAAAACTGAACTAAAACCTAAAACATCCCTTCAATTATTTGATGCTTTCGTCTCATCAATGCTCAATTACGGCTGTGAATTCTGGGGTTTCATAAAATCGAAAGAGATAGAGAGAATTCATCTCAAGATTTGTAACCACATTCTAGGAGTAAAACTGACAACGAGTAATGCTGGTGTTTATGGTGAATTGGCACGTTATCCATTATTTATCACAAGATATACTAGAATAGTTAGATATTGGTTGAAATTAGTTACAACAGAAAATATAATTTTATCATCTATATATAAATAAATCTTCATTATCCGATTGTGAAAGTGGTTTAAACAATTGGTTATCCAACGTAAAATCTCTGCTTAATACGTATGGCTTTATGTATTTATGGGATGATCCTTTAAGGGTGAACCATCAACATTTTATATCTAGCTTTAAACAGAGGTTGGTGGATTGTTTTATTCAAAAATGGAACACTGATCTGCAAGAAAATAGAGTATTATCAAGTTTGTATAGACATGTTAAAGATAATTTTGGATATGAAAACTATCTGAATATTTGATGTACAAAAAGATTACGAAGTGTTTTTACTAAATTACGTTTATCTTCACATAGCTTAAGAATTGAGACATGTCGTTATGCAAGACATAGGATTGAAAGAAATGGAAGAGTTTGTCAAATATGTAATTCAACTGAAATTGAAGACGAATTTCACTTTGTTTTAATTTGTACAGCTTATAATGATATTAGAAAGAAATATATCAGAAAATATTACATACAAAGGCCAAATATGTTTAAATTTATAAATTAACACTTCTACAATCTTCAAAGAAGAAAAAACTTTTTAATTTAAGTAAATATTTGTCAGAGGCGTTTACTGTCAGATGTTCTATTCCAAATATTATTTCTTAAAATATATTCAAGTACATCCTCACATAAATTGTTATTTTATATATAATTCCTTTTGTTTTTTGATATCCTTGGATTATTGATTAAAATGTGTGATTTATATGATCTATGATTAATTAAGGAGTATTGAAAATTGAACTATAAGTGAGTGTGTAGAAGTATGTGTAACCTGTCATGTGATTATAATTATGTATTACAAATTATGTATGTAATGATGAGAAACTGTAAAAGTTTAAGTCAATAAAGTATCTATCTTTCTATATTGATATGATTTTCAGAGTGCCCATACAGCTTTGGTAACTGTTTTATTACAAATTTGATACTTCATTGATATACATAATTTCTACAAATTATGACAATGAAATGTTATGACTAGATGATACAAATAACGCCGTCAGAAGTTTGTTGATGAAATCTTTTGTACTATGCAATAATCTGTTCTTGCAATGTACAGATTCTCCAAAAGTGTATAAATCATCACAGACATATTAATAAACAGATAGGAAACTTCCTATCTTAACCATGCAACCAAAATATCACGTGGCACTTTTCCTTCTATAGATCTACTCTCTCAGCTATTCACTGATTTGATGAGAATACATTCAAAAGATTCATAGTGAATAGCAAAATGGGATTATAAACTGTATAAAAAAAAGTTTAAAGTTAAAAATGTCATAATTTTTCGCTCTTCTTAAAATTCAAGGTTTTATCATAATCAAAGTTTCCGTCAAACTCCCTTTTAGCTCTAAATATAAGAGAAAGCTAAATACTATCATTGGAAAGAAAATTAAATTTTCATTGGTTTGCATGAATGAAACTTGTATCTATAAAACTCTTCATGATATGTGTGTTTAAAGTTGGGAAATATTTTGTGAAATGTTCGCACTGTGCTACGTGAAATTTAAATACTTTTCGTAGTGTCCAATCTATTTGTTATTAGGTCTGTGATATCATTAACAACATTCCAAGGCACTTAATTGTTAGTACTACAACAACAGGGAAAAAAAATGTAAATGTAACTCCACTTGCCATTCAATACCCATGTTAAATACTGCATAAATGCCAAAAATGTGTGAATCAATTCTTAATTATCGTACCTTATGTTGAAACACCATAGATGCTTGCAGGCGTAAAGTGAGGTGTTGCCAGTGTAGATATTCCTCTATTTTGGCCTGGGCCCGCAGGTCTGATTTAGGGTACCAGTGTTCAGGCACGTTGTACTTGCTTGACAGGTACCGAAGTATTGCCACACTGAAATAGAGGTATTACATGTTAAATATATAACACACAAAAACAGGCTGTTTTTTTCTTATACAACTATTGGTACATTTGACAATGCAACATTTGGTATTTTTTGAACTGAAGTCCTCGTGCAAAATGTGTTTTAGCTGAAAGAAGTAGAGCAATGCTTATACAACTTTTTATGGCCATATGTTAACCTTTGGGGCAAAGAGATAGCATGTACTAACATAAAATACAATCTTGAATCGAACACACAAAAAACACAGCGTACATTTTGCGTACTAAAAATAATCGAAAATCAAAAATGTTGCGTTTTCAAATATAATGAGTATATTTTCCTGCAGCCATAATTTGTAGGTACCTATTTCTAAGTGATGTCTACCATGATTGACATTGTGTTAGTCAATTTATTATAGTCACAGGTTTCTTTCATACAATATGTTACTGCAATTGACATGTCACCAGTACTTAGATATCTCCGCCCCTTTGTTGATGTCGGAGTATATTGACAATAGTTTATATAACATAGTTGCACATGCTTTATACACGTGCTGTTGTTTGTCAGAGGTATCATTATGGTTTGATTGGTTGAAATGGATAAATGATTGACAACTCACCCACCCCCCACCCCCCCACCCCCACCCCACAACCCATTTTTATGAAATCTCATTCATAGAAGAAAGTGGGACACATGCCAGACTTATTGCCCATGATTACCAGGTGAGCGATCTAGGGCCATCCTGGCCCTCTTGTTATATTACTTATTCATCAGTGCCCCAAACACACATACTTATTCATCAGTGCCCCATCATGCCCATCAGCCATCTGTTACTCCGGATCACCAGAACCGTTACAGTTCACTAAACAATGCAAGAATCAGGTTGACAATAACAGAAAAGAATCTCTACCTTTAAAAGTAACTGCAGTTACTTCTGATAATTTTAAATGCTACATGCCTACAATGATAACTTCAGTTTCATGTTTGAGATACTTAAATATATATAATAAAAAATAATAGCAATACAGCTCGGAGAAGGTACACGTCCAAAAATCTTTAAAGTAGCTATCCCGCCAACAGCAGCAAAACTTTACAACATATGTACACAGTTTCTAAACCTACTTACGATGAGGTATATACATATAATTAACCTGTTTTGAGAATTCAAACTCTATAGACACAATACAAATGGCTTTAACCAGACAGGCTGAACACCAAAACTTAGAGATCAGCTAATAATTCATTTGATGCAAATTCAATCTCGGGTATTTTAAGATCCCGTGTATAAACCTATACTTTTAATCAGCACATATATATTATTATAGGACCTAAATACCTGGATAGAGTTTTAATAAACTGTTTTGTAGTGTAATTTTGCCATTATTTGGCGGGTTACTTCCTTTAATAATTGCCTCTTGTACAATAATTACCTTTCAGTGAGTATAAATCCATCATCATCTATTACTGGAACTCTTTTCCATGGGTTGATCTTGGTAAATTCTTTTTGAAAATTTTCACCTATATTTAAATATAATAAATGTATTTCTTAATACAGAAATATATAGAACGTTTTAAGTGCCTTACTATGTAATATAGTAGGATTATTCTTTTTCCCAATTTGTAGATTTCCCGCGCATTTTTCCCAATTCAAAAGGCCCCTGGCCCCACTTCCAAAAATGCAGAAAAATCTCTGGTGATATTAATGCAAAATAGTCAAATTATATTGTAAAAAATAACCTCAGCAATTATTACGAGCTAAAGTAAAAAGTTAAAAAAAAGAGTGTATCTTTCAATACAAGTCTACAGGATTATTAATATTTAAACACTAAATCATATACATCCAATAGGGCATGGCTGAGCATCTTTTATATTACTCGATTAATTGTACAATATATGCTATAAGTGAAAGAGTTATGGTACAATTGGAGTGTATTTAATGTGCAAGCATAATGATGAGCAGCAAAAGAAGTGATAATTTTAGACTGGTCTGCGAAATAGGACAATTTTGACTATTTTAAAACTGCATTTGGTGAATTACTGTAAGTTTTGCGCGTAGGTTTTGATTTCAACGTCAATAAGATTTTCTGTAAATTGTAACGTGTACCGAGCAGTCTTGTATGATTGAGCCGCAAATGCAATATATTATTCCCAACTACAGATTGAGCTACTTGCTTAAAGATGCTCTACCTATATCTTGTTGTCCACCAATTGATATAAACTTTACTTAATTGTAAAGAGGACTATGAAAAAGGTAAACGGCAATAATTTCAACCCATGTAATATGCGTTTTGCTGGGGAAAAACAGGATAGAAAAGATCGGATTTTTGAAATTGTATTCGTAATTGTTTTAGACAAGCCGATTACGGAGATTTTCCGATCTTATTCGTTTACAATCGGAACTGCCTCGTCGGATTGGCGACGAGTTCCGATCGATTCGTTTACTATCGGAACTGCCCCGAGTAGTTTGTTTTCGTTCAACTGATGGCATTGCGCATGTCCGATAAAATCGTAAAAACTCGTAGTTCTCCGGCAGGAATAAACGGCTGGGTAGCATTTTATTCAAGATATTTTTTTGATCATAATTAATAACTTACAGAACTGGAATACGAACCGTGTTGCTTCTTAGAATACTCTCTTAGCTTTGCATACATATAAATGCAGTAATATTGAGTATTTAATATTTTACATTAAAAATCGCGTAGATATAGGTAGTGCCTCTTTAAAGAAAATGATTATTAACATACAAAGAATAAACTAATATAATTAACAGAATCAGCAATTATGATTATAAAACGATTGTATTAAATTGCTGCACATAATACGTATATAGACTATTATAGAAACTATGCAGTGATTTTGTTACCTGCGAGTCCTGATTCTAGCACTCATAATATTTGCTAGGGACTCACAATTAAAAAATATTGCATCCACAGGACGCGTATACCATCGAGGATTCCCGTAGTTCTATTTACGATGGCGTGCACCTATTTTACATATTACTGTTTCTTTATAAAATGTTGGGGTATATCTCTCAGCAATAAAAAGCCAGTCTAACCAATTATAATCAAGGTTGCATAAGTTTGTTAATTTTGATTCGTTCTTTCGGTTTGTTTTGACAGACAAGCACATGTTCTTCCGGTAAATGCTGAGCATTTACAGAGCACCGATAAAATTCCACAAAATAAAATATCTAAAAATGACGAAATAAACTGATCTTAAGTACATCTACAGAAGATTCGGTTGATCTCGGGGTTGTTTTGCTGTTGCTTTCTAAAATCGTTGAAAATCGTCAAAAGTAGTAAATTCAGACAGTATATATTTCGGACAACATTTAATCTGAAACACATAAGGTCCTCTTTGGTCTTTAAAATGATGAAACTACCAATATTAAAAAAAAAAAGAACATGTGATTCACAACGGGACTCAAATTGTTGACTCATAAATCCTGAAGGCAGTGAGTCCCAGGCCTCATAATACAACTATAACAAATTCGCTGACTATGCTATGTTTGGTTAAATTAATTCATTAATTTTTTCAAGGATTTATTAACTAAATGTACACTGTATAGGTAATATGTAAATTGGTCGATAAATTGAATCAAAATGTTTCAGTATTTCTTTTGAGTAGAAATATTACAAACTTAGATGTTTGATGTGTACCAACCCTTGTTTGTCATCCAACTACTCTCATTGTGATCTGATTTAGGAAAATATCAGTGAACACCACAAAGGTTATAATTTAGGTAAGTTCTAGTTTCTAAACCTGGACATATGGGTCATATATATATGGGTTAAATAAGAATTGACTGTTTTTTTGGTGAACTGGCAAAGTCCTCTTACTAATTGTTCGAAATAAAATGATACATACTGCGGCTCAAAACTGTGCAAATATATTAAATTGTTGAACTTGGCTTAAAGTGACATTGTCCGTAAGTAAGCAGATATTGAGTATAACTAATTAACTGTCTGACTTTTATTCAGTGAAATATATACATGAAAACTTGACCATAGACCCTAAGAAGTCAGTAGTAATATATTCGTGAATTTGAAGAAAAAAAGGCTTCAATTATTATTGTAAATAATGTGGGACCCACATTGTTTACCTTTTCTGCTGATAACGTATTTCATTAGCGCAGCATTAGGTTTTCTACATAGTATGTATTGTGCAATATGCAATAGCCCTGGTCAGGAGCGACGTAGACTATCACATGCTCACTATTATTAACCGCAAGTGTAATTTTAGTTCAAACCCACAAAAGGGTAATTTTTTATTTTGTACCACGATTGAATTCCGTTAAAAAATCTTGCATTTAATTAGTAAATATTCAATTATGTTTAGTGTGTAATGTCTGTGAACGTATTTATGTCTGTTTTATAAGCTAAAAATTACGGACATTGTCCCTTTAAAATGGCTAGTGATGCAAATAGATTTCCATGATCAGACATACATAAAAATATGTACTGTACAATGATGCACTCATGACAGTATAAATAAACCAATTGTCCTGTCAAGTTATATACTACACATAAATTTAGATAGGGAAAGTGAGTGTTGAATAACTGAACACTCACTCTCCCTCTACATTTTACCAAAACTTAACTATTTAGCCATTTTAGGTGACGGGTCGCACATCGTCACTATTTAGAGGGCGGCACGATTTACCCAAATATACCCAAATCTACCCAAATACACCGGATTTACCCAAATACAGTTTATGTTTGCACAAATACACCCTATTTAATTGTTTTATTCGGCAAATACTTTATTTGTATAGTTAACTATGTTATTAACTAATATAATCTTTGAAAAAAATATATATATTAGCCGCAGATATGAACTTTGCAGCCATTTTTAAAATTCATTGTTATCAAATCGTATACGATTTACCCAAATATAGTCTATGTTTGCACAAATACACCCTATTTAATTATTTATTTCGGCAAATACTTCATTATTATAGTTAAGTATGTTATAAACTAATATAATCTGTGAAAAAAATAAATATATTAGCCGCAGATATGAACTTTGCAGCCATTTTTAAAAATCATTTTTATCAGATCGGATACGATTTACCCAAATACAGTCTATGTTTGCACAAATACACCCTATTTAATTGTTTTTTTTTCGGTAAAATACTTCAATTTTATAGTTAAGTATGGTATAAACTAATATAATCTGTGAAAAAAATATATATATTAGCCGCAGATATGAACTTTGCAGCCATTTTTAAAATTCATTGTTATCAAATCGTATACGATTTACCCAAATATAGTCTATGTTTGCACAAATACACCCTATTTAATTATTTTTTTCGGCAAATACTTCATTATTATAGTTAAGTATGGTATAAATTAATGTAATCTGTGAAAAAAAAATATATATTAGCCGCAGATATGAACTTTGCAGCCTTTTTTAAAATTCATTGTTATCAAATCGGATACGATTTACCCAAACACAGTCTATGTTTGCACAAATACACCGTATTTAGTGATTTTTTTCGGCAAATACTTTATTTTTATAGTTAAGTATGGTATAAATGAATGTAATCTGTGAAAAAACAAAATTCAATGCATAAAACTATAAAAGTGTATACCAAATAATGGTATATAGTGTAAAATATGATTCGCCCTGTCACATTAGCCTATCAATCTGGCATCTATAGTTTCCAGCTGGTACCACGTGGAGGTGTGACTCGGACTTTTTGAGTTTTAATAAAATATATTAAAAACCAAACATTAAACCAGCCTTTTTGTTAGATTTTTTATTATTTTACACCTACAAGAAGTTTTCAACGTATAATGAATAAGATGCTTTTTTTCAAATAATAGATAAAATACGAACATATATACATAACACTTTCATTTTGCAGCTGGATACAAACTATGAATAATTTGTTTCAAATGATAGATAAAATACGAACAAATTATCCTATTAAATTGGGGAAATATTTAACTTTTAACATGATATGCACGAGACAGTGTGTTATTGTACGTGCTAAATGCTTTAAAATATAGTATCAATCGTGAGCGCATTGTATATTAGACATCGTTTGACATGTACACCAAGGCGTGAAAATTACACGCTCTTAACATTAGCTGCATATTGGGATCGATATTAGTATATGTGTTGTTATATAGATTTTAGTCTTGTTTTCTGATCCCCTTAATAAATGGATTACTTATAAATCTATAACAATTAAATGTGTTATACTTAACGTATAATATAAGTGAAATTATTTAAGTTATACGTATATATTGATTTAAAATAAGAATGTATACATATAAAATAACTACTTTACTCTTGTATCTAATTTGGACTATAGCATACTCAGTTTTTACAACTAGTAATATTACAATAACATCCCTTATTCGTAAATATACGGACTGTGATTGTTGCCATTGGGTTTTCAGTGATCGTCAATTAACATACTCTACTTATTCATATATAGCACGGAACTAAAATAAATCAGCCAATAAGAATAAGTTTTTTTAACTCTAATTATGTATTTAAAATAAGAAAATTATATCATTTACACACATATACATTCTTACCTTCTGCAATCTGTGCACCCCCATTAAGTAATCAAATTCCTTTCCATCCATTGTACGGCACGAAACACATATATAACATAACATAACATAATTTTATTCAGCATTAAACCCTTACAATAGTTTATAGCCTACAAAATGAATAATACAATCTTATATAATCCAATGAAAGATCACTCCAAATTGCTAGTTCATCAACACCAATGCTTTGACACGTGCTGTGATACCAACTTTTGCACATTGAACACAATCGGAAACGCAATTACACTTGCAGTCACCGCATGGAAACCTAGCCGCACGTTGCTTAGACAAATTAGCCATAGTAGAATATTAACTATTTCAGACAATATCACAAGTTAACGATATAATTTGTACCTCAAAAAAGAGATAACATATATGAAAAACGCTTAGTATATATACAATTCATTAAGTTCTCAATTTACTCAAAGTACTCAAAAAACTAAATGTCAACATTCCGCTTTACTTTGAAGTCAATAAGTTTAATTGACTTAAATAATTAGTATCAAAACTGTTGAAAATGACTTAAATAATTAGTATCAAAACTGCTGAAAACTAATTAACACAGATTACGCGCAAGCAATTAACGGATTAAATTTATCGATTAGGCGTAACTGTTAAAGGAATACTTTGCGCAATTATATAATCAGTGCACAAATGTAAATAAATTTTTTTACAGATTATATTAGTTTATACCATACTTAACTATAAAAATAAAGTATTTGCCGAAAAAAACAATTAAAAAGGGTGTATTTGTGCAAACAAAAACTGTATTTGGGTAAATCCGGTGTATTTGGGTAGATTTGGGTATATTTGGGTAAATCGTGTCGCCGCTATTTAGACGTTTAAGCAGATTGTCATCCAGTAAAAATCTTTGAAAACGACAAACCTTTCCGTAGAGCAATTGGTTTAGATTCGAAAGGTAACTTATTTGCTTTCATGAATATATAAACTGCTCTACAAGGCTGTGACATCAAATCAAAGTAGTACTTTAGCGCCATGTTGGAATTTGTAACAAAGGTCATTCCCTGTTCTAACCAATCAAATTTAGTTTTACAAATTGTGTTTGATCAAGCAAAATGTCTCTTAAACGATTGATTAATTTACGCAGATGTTAAATCAAGTGGTGACCAAGCGGTCCAATGATATCGGAAATGAGCGCGATGTTTGACGTCTCACACCACAATTAATTTGCCATAGGGTCCCATTGTAAGGTTTGTGTTCATGGCATAGAGATAAAAAAGATGTTGAAGCACAATTTTAGTCTTTAATTCTTCCTTGATCCAATATCTTCAATTAAAAATGCAATTAACAAAAATTTACCAGATTGAACTTTTTTTAATTTCTTGCTTGTGACACCTATCAAAATTCAGCGTAATAATATGACAAAAATACAACATGTGGTGATTCGACCCATGATGAGAATTAGCTAGAAAGCTGATATCAACATGAACTTTTCTGTGATCTCTTCCTAAAATGCTGTAGATTAAGCATCTGGTAAAGATAAATCCATATGTGCAATGTAAAGTCCTGTAAAAAGCAGAAAAAGGGAACTATGTTTTTAGACTACCTCCATCATCTGTGGAGGGCAGGAGTACTCAAGGGAGATAATAGTGTCGTGAGTCCTTGAACGGTAGGCCTAAAGTGCGAAAAGGAGTCCTTTGCGTGAAAAGGAGATTCCACTACGAAAAGGAGCCATAAAAGCTATATTTAAAGCATTATACAAATTATTTTTATGTATTTTAGAAACACGCGATATTAGGAGAAACCACTATAAATCAAACTTTAAATCATTTTTTTGTCAATACTTTTGTGTTTTGACTCCATTTTGACCTTACAAAAAGGACTTTCCGTCCACAGGTTGAAGGAACGTGTTGGGACTGAAAAAAAAAATTGGAAAAAGAAAGTCGTGAAACAAAAATCAGATTTTTTTTTGTTTTTCACGACTACATTTGCATACATAAACACATCAAAACATATCAAATAAATAAAAAAGTGTACACCAAAAACAATACTACCTAAAATTCTAATCCCATGGAAGTAATAAAGAGACCATGGAATTTTACCCAAAATTCTAACCCC
>JAWPHD010013144.1:0-70568 GCA_037043455.1 Cyrtodaria siliqua
CAGTCTTACTCTAATTTTTGTTTCAAGAAATGGAAGGCCATGTAAAATAATAGGATATGGTCGGCCCATTTTTTTCCTTCAAGAAATGGCAGGCCGTGTAAATAAGTAAACATCTCTATATTCTAACACTGTGCCAGACTGTGGTAACAGGGTGATGCAGAGTCAGAATAAAGCAAATTCAAAAGAAAGGTCAAGTTAGTATGGGGTGAGCGGTGGGCAGGGACAGATGTTTTGAGATGGTTGTTGTTGTTGTACTATCCATTGGTCACACGTCAAGTTATGAGGTTTGACACTGCCCATCATAGGTATTCCCCGTCATAGCCATACCAGTGAATGTCACTGTTGGTCGTGGCTGGGGTCGGGAGGTAAGGAGAACGAATAGAGCCCGAATTGGAGGAGAGATTTTGTGAGTGTCCGATTTAAATTATCACCCACGCACACACAAAAGAGAAGGTTGATACTCGCAATCCTGCGAATTGTCAGGGTTTATAAATTCACTCAGTTTTAAGTTTATTTCAGGATGTCTTTACCCACCTCAACGTTTGAAAATGAAATTGTGTGAACAACCCATGCCATGGCATGGAAACATGCATGTTCTTCGCATAAAAAAAAATCAAACAAATTATGCAGAAAAACAAGTTACAATTTATAACTAAACTTACTTGTTATTTATCTGCAGGGTTCTACGACAGTCAAACTGTTTCATTCTTTACGTAAACACTCTGCAGTGGAACCTGATGTTCCACGATATGCCCTACAACTCGCCTGTTTCAACTTTTACCAGGCGTGTCAACACATTCTACGTATGCATGACGTAATCTGACGCAAAACGTTTACATAGGCGTTCACGCCAGTAACTGAGGTACGCGTAAAATCGATAACGGCAGTCTGAATCGCGAGTTCTACAAAAAACATATTGGCGGCGTTTTGAATATTTTTTCAATGAAATAGTCCGGCACTGTTCACAAAACATAATCCCTTCACAAAACATAATCCCTGTAGCGGAGTATCAAAATGATCAAAAATTGCTGAACAATTAGTTCCTGGTGCACCCACAGAAGTGGGACAAGCTTAAACGCTGGATTTGTCTCCTGTCAGTTCACGGTCACTCAAACTTACCTGCGATGAACTGAATTCAGAGAGAGAGATCTTTCTATGCACAAATTAAAAAATATATTCTGACAGTTTTGACAGCTGTAAGTTTAGTTCTGTTTACCAGCAAAACGACACGTTGACGTCGTGATCCCGAAAACTGACGGGATTGGTCGAGTTTTCACGATTGTGTTGTTCTTTGTTGTAATCGGAGATATAAACATGGTTGAATGAAGGTTAGTTTAATTTTGACAACCAATAACAAATAATAAAACAACTGCTAATGATATGTATTCTTTTAATGCATTTAATAACTATCTCTTCATTCGCAAATACTCGTCAATATCCCGAAGAATGACGGGATTAGCCGAACTAGTACGAATACTCCGAATAAGCGTTTATCAAACTACGCAAAGAGACAATCGTCCAAGTGAAACAGACTGATCGCTAGCCTCAGTCACCCGGGCATCTTCTGATTTCTTCGTTACGCTATGCTACACGGATCCAGAACCGATATCTGCAAGTAAGACATATGCATGATACGGTCTAGCTGACCGAGACTAACTGATTCCATGATGATTTGAGGAAAAAATCCGAAATTGCCGAACACAATTTCATCAATGGCGGCGCTTCCGGTGCGACACAGTTTTTTTGCCCAGCCAGGTACGATTTCAAAACTTGCACATGTGTTACCATTAGTCGATCATCGTCGGCTGCTCGGTACTAATATTCTTCTTATGTTAGTTTCTACCACCGCCACCCACCGTCCGCCCCGACCCCAACACCCCTACTCCGCACACACAGTTTTATTCAGTTAACTGATTTCCATTTTGTTTTTCAATGAAGCAATATTTTTAAATGAAAACATATCATTGCACAATGGTTGTCTCCAGTAAAGTAACATTTCCACAGTCATTAATAATTAAAAATCATGTCATATATTGCGTTGAAGATAAATATAAAACGTGTACATTTTGAATAGTAACGTTGTCTATCTAGAGTAACTTCCCTTTACGGAAGGTAATTTTAAAAGGAACCTCTATCGGGTTTATGTGTCACTTTTAACTTTCTCTGCAAAACGATGGAACTAGTATTGCACTAATTCTGAGTGTCGATTCTTAAGTATACAGTGCAGGTTCTACCCAGGAAAAATTGGGAAGTCAAAAGTAATAGACAAAATAAAATATTTAAACAAAAATGTCAACTGTCATATATGGTCTAACATGTGCTTTTGATGATAAATAGAGATCTTCCTTTATGATTAAATTTTCCAATATTGATAGAAGTATTAATATTAAATTGTATTGTATACAGTGCAATACAGTTCATGTATTCTGATTATACGCCAATGACAATAGGCCATTGGGTTGGTCTCGTTATATTAATGTTGTTTAAAAATCAGAATATGTGTGTAACACACAGCTGATTTTAGAAACGCTTATCGATAACCCCGAAGGTATATATACTAACGCACCAGTAGACAATACCTTTAATGTATGAACTTATTTATATATGCCGCCTGGTACCGTTGGAGACAGATGATTTGAATGATTTTTTTTAATTTACAGTCGTTATTGACAAGATGTTTGTCTCGTTCATAATGAAATTTATTTTGATTTATTGATTGTTATTATTGAGATATTAACGGTATTGTCTACCGGTGCGTTAGCTGTTTGGTTCAGTATATATATTAATGACACGTGTTTTACATTGAGGTCTCGTGAGAGATTGGGTTGTTTCAAATGAATTCTCTATTTCGTCTGCTTTTTCTTCTTCTTCAAAACAAAAATGTTTGTGGACAACACATACCCCGACATCTCAAATACTCGATTCTGAAGTTCCATCTGTTATAGCCATAATTATGCAAATATACATTTATGTTTGTTGAAAAGCCGGTTAATCTATCTATACAAATGTATTTGTTTAAAAGTGATTACTATAAGGACATGGTAAGGGCATTTATGCCAGGGGAGAAATCCGGTAAATAGATGCATACAAAATGTGTTTGTTTAAATGTGTGATAGTTGGTTGAATGGTGTCTTACGTCATTTTCAGCATATTTACGGCTATATATGTTGAGTGGTGGAGGCAGAACACCCACTTTTTCTTGAGTAGAACTAATACTAAATACCTTAAATTCCCGCATCCGTAATAATCGCTATCCCGCCAAAAACAGGCACGACCGTTTCTTAACGTACTAACGAAGAAGTATATATGCAACTTACATGTGTTGCATCGAATTATGAGTTAGCAATTCATTGTATGCATATTCAATTACGGGTATTTCAAGTATCCGTGAATAAATCTGGATTTTTAATCGGCACATATGCATTGTTTTATGACCTCAGCACATGGATAAGGTTTGGAATAAAGATTTTGAAGCGAAATTGGGAGATTTAGTTTCTTTAAGTGATATACATATAAGGTCACGGTAAGGACATAGATGCGAGGATTGACACTCGATAAAGCGGACTGTTTATACTTAAGGCTATTTATCAGCACTCTTTGGTCATGTACTCGTAAAGGCGCTATAGCGCCAGGTATATTGCATAGTCTACATAATGTAATCATGGTATACATGTAAACTAAACGTCTATAACTACACATATCAGAGCCAGTTTTTATTTGTGATTGTCTCCATTTATAGCAGCCATTAATAAAACAATTTGGTGGTGTGTTTGAAGGTGGGGGATAACTTAGAAGGCTCTGGGACTTTCAATATAACACCTATGTACGATATACGCTCACGTAATTCATTTATAAAGACAGTACAATACTTTTAATGAGTGTGTGCATATGCCTAATTGAGGACCTACCAATTACATCGTCCAAACCCATAAAAACACGAAAACTGTTCTGCCTGATGAAAACCAACAAAAGCTTTTTCAGGTTGGAATGTCAGGTTCCGCCGAGGATTGAAAACGGTACCTTCCGCGTGTGAAGCGTGTGAAGCGGACGTGATAACCACTACACCACGGAACCTGTTCTTGATATAGCGGCTAATACCAAGATACTTGAGTGAAGATAAACTAGCTTTAAAATAATTCATTTACAGATAACAGACTGATTTTAATGCCTTAGTAAATCATAGTTTAAGTGTCTTCTATATTTACGAAACATTCTGAAGTATATATTGAAAGTAAACGAATGAGATAAAAATATTTAGACAAATATTTGAATCAAGAGAAACACTTTAATAGAAATTATAGATATTATAGGTTCCGCCGGGGATTGAATTCGAGACCTTCTGCGTGTAAAGCAGACGTGATAAGCACTACACCTGTTGTGATAGATTTTCCTTTCAAGCTGTCTAAATGTTATGTCGACTTCCAACATGCCCTAACGTTCTAAACGTTTCAGGATCTTTCAGTATGTTCGTATATACTAGTATTCTACTAGTATTCTAGATAACGCATGTTCAAGCGAGGCGAAGTTTCCTTGGGTTGGAAGATAATTTGTTAGGGGCTGACAAAAAAACTAAAAGAAGAAAACAATCACAGGTTCCGCCGAGGATTGAACTAGGGACCTTCTGCGTGTTAAGCAGACGTAATAACCACTACCCCACGGAACCTGTTGTTCCCACCCTATCTAAAAATAGGACTGAACTCGGGACCTTCTGCGTGTTAAGCAGACGTGATAACCACTACACCACGGAACCTGTATCTAAAAATAATGAATATGAGCGTGAACATTCTTCGTTATAATGCCTTCCATAACTACATCCATAAACATTCATTAAAAAAAGAAAGCAGCCTTGTTTGATAGTTGAAAAGGAAAGAAAGCTAATTTCAGGTAAAACATCCGACTATCATCGTTTTAGAACAATAAAATAAAAAAGCAATCACAGGTTCCGCCGAGAATTGAACTCGGGACCTTCCGTGTGTGAAGCGGACGTGATAAACACTACAACAGGGAACCTGCTCTTGATATAATTTCTAATACCGAGATACTTAAGTTAAGATAAACTAGCTTTAAAATAAATTTAGCGTATAAACCCACTGATTTTAATGCGTTAGTAAAACGTATTTTAAAGTTCTCCGGCCATGTTTTGTTTATGTTTATTTAAATCAAAATCAATACACAACATAGATATTTACAATTCACACATTGCAATGTCTGTGAAAAGCGAGAAAAATATTTTATTGGATGACGTAGAAAACTATGAACAGGTAATTAATCACAGGTAAATGTATTTATCCATTATCTGGCAATAGTTGTGCAGCTATACAATTCAGATTTACCTCATTTCCCCGTGCAGTCACGCAGTGGTAAAAGTAGTATCTACGTCATGCAAATATTTTTTTTTTTTACATACAACTTATTAACGGATTTAAATATATGTTTCTCTCCGGGACTATCAAGAAATGTTCATATGATGTTTAAGAGTTAAATTTGTCAATTGATAATACTACAAAACGTGTGGCCATTCATCTTTTAAATGTCGTCTAGATTTATGAAACATTCTGATAGACAATAAACGAAAGTGATACAAATGTTTAGACAAATGTTTGAATTAAAAAAAAAATTACAAAAAGAAATTACAGGTCCGCCGAGGATTGAACTCGGGAGTGATAACCACTACACCACGGAGCCTGTTAGGATACAACTTCCCTTAAAGCTGTCTCAAAGATGTGTAAAAGATGTGTCGACTTCCTATCTCATTAAAATCAGACGCTTTATCACGCTACGATACTCTTCGCTACTAGCGGAGAGTATCAAAGCGTAATTAGGATATGATTTTAGTGAGATTGGTCGACTTCCAACATGCCCTAGTTCTAAACGTTTCAGTATGTCCAAAAGATAAATGTTAGATAACGCATGTTCACGTGAAGAGAAGCTTCCTTAGGTTGGAAGATAATTTATTAGGGGCTCCGACAAAAAACCTAAACGAAGAAAACAATCACAGGTTCCGCCGAGGATTGAACTCGGGACCTTCTGCGTGTAAAGCAGACGTGATAACCACTACACCACGGAACCTGTTGTGACATATATTCCCTTCAAGCAATAATATAAAAAAAAATGATATGCAAAACAAATTCTTATAATTAATATTAATGATTAAACAATTGCAAGTCATGCAGAAAAAGTAGCGGTACGCCGTGAGTTTTATAAATAATGAAGATTGCCGTGTGTCTCTTTAATGAAATAGTTTTGAAGTTATGGCCAGTGGAGCTTGGTTAGGTGTTATAAAAAGGGGCATAATTTCAGGTAAAAGATCCGAATACCATCGTTTTAGAACAATAAAATAAAAAAGCAATCACAGGTTCCGCCGAGGATTGAACTCGGGACCTTCCGCGTGTGAAGCGGACGTGATAACCACTACACCACGGAACCTGTTCTTGATACAATTACTAATACCGTGATACTTAACTTAAGATAAACTAGCTTTAAAACAAATTTAACGTATAATTCGTTTACAGAAAACCCACTGATTTTAATGCGTTAGTAAAACGTGTCTAGATTTACGAAACATTCTGAAGATAGACAATAAACGAAAGTGATACAAATGTTTATGCTGATCATTTTAGCAAAAGTCCCGTATCAATTTCACTTTCAAGAAGTAGTCTACAAATTTGTATTTTAAAAATCTATTTTTAGCCATGGTGGCCATCTCGAATTTTCGGCCGACAAATGTTTGAATTAAAAGAAAATTAATTACAAAAAGAAATTACAGGTTCCGCCGAGGATTGAACTCGGGACCTTCTGCGTGTAAAGCAGATAACCACTACACCACGGAACCTGTTGTGATAGAAATTCCCTTCAAGCTGTGTACTTCCAAATCAGACCCTTTATCACGCTACGATACTCTTCGCTACTACTCTTCGCTACGATACTCTTCAGGGGCGGATCCAGGAATTCAGCTTATGGGGGGCGTAATATTTTGGTCAATTGTCGGGTCCGTCTCTAGCCTCATAAAACGTTTGCGGTAGTGCATTGATAGGGTAAAAAAGTCCGTTTTCAAATAAAAAGATTTAACAATGTGTGAATTAAACAAACCACTCATTAGCCATTATGCGTCGAGCGAGCAAAGCGAGCGAGAAAAAAAATTATACTGAAGGCGTGCATCTAAATTGTTTGATATTTTATCTACAGTAATCTGGACATACACGTATGAATAAAAAAAAGTCCGTTTTCAAATAAAAGGATTTAACAACGTGTTAATTAAACCACTCATTAGCCATTATGCATCTAGCGAGAGAAGCGAGCGAAAAAAAAATTTATACTGAGGGCGTGCAACGAAATTGTTTGATATTTTATCTACAATAACATGGACATACACATGTATAAATAAAAAAAGTCCGTTTTCAAATAAAAGGATTTAACAATGTGTTAATTAAACCACTCATTAGCCATTATGCGTCGAGCGAGCGAGAAAAAAATTATACTGAGGACGTGCAACGAAATTGTTTGATATTTTATCTACAGTAACATGGACATACATGTATGATCCGGAATTTTTAAGAGAGGGGGGGGGGGGGGGGGGGGAGGACGTGCAACGAAATTGTTTGATATTTTATCTACAGTAACATGGACAGGGGGGGGGGGGGGGGCGCGCGCCGGGTGCTAATTTATTAGGGGCTCCGGCAAAAAACCTAAACGAAGAAAACAATTACAGGTTCCGCCGAGGATTGAACTCGGGACCTTCTGCGTGTAAAGCAGACGTGATAACCACTACACCACGAAACCTGTTGTGATAAATATTCACTTCAAGCAATAATATTAAAATATAACAATATGTGTAAAAACAAATTGCTTAATACTATTCTTATAATTAATATTAATGATTGAACAAATGCAAGTCATGCAGAAAAACTAGCGGGACGCCGTGAGTTTTATAAATAATGAAGATTGCTGTGTGTCTCTTTAAAAGTTTTGAAGTTATGGCCAGTTGAGCTTGGTTTGGTTGCAGGTTAAAGTGTTTCGAAATTAGTCAGAGTTATTGGAGATGTGTAACGACATTCCTTGAGGTAAGATGAAGATGTAGGTGAAGTTTCGTGAACATAGATCTAAAACTGTTCAAGTTATGGCCAAGGTTAGGTTGCAAGTTTGACAAGTGTGACGGACGACGATGGACGGACGAAGACGGACGGACAACGGACAAAATGATCCCTTAAAGTGTCTGCCATGCTATGAAGGCGACAAACAAATGTAGTCGTTATAAATGTTAAATATACTATTCTGTATGTATATATAAGTAAATATATTGATATGAAATCAAATTAATAGTATCGTTTTTATCGTTTTGTAGATTTGTCGATTTGATTTACCTTCACTTAAATTACCGCCATGGACGGTTCCATTTTTGCATAGCAACGTAGGTGTCATTTTTTTAATTGCGTGATAAATTTATTACAAGATTATTCACTGTTTCTCTCATACCCACCAGTCTGTATAGCTACCTAAGAAGACAAGGTGTTTTGTTTAAAGGGAATGGATGCGATTTGGAGGCGAGTATTGGTGTAATTCCAAATACAAATTAAAACCCTCATAATGCATGAACGTATGCTGCATATAGCCTCGCATTTATGAACACTTTTGGTCTGTACATCACATCGACTTTTACTTAATCGTAAATTGTAATTCAGGTATGGTTTATAATGCTACAAATTGTAACTAAATGATCACATTCTTCATCAAGCTATTTCATCAACACATAAAACGGACGGATAAGAGAGCCCAGTTCAATGCATGTGCATATTACATATGAAACTGAAACACATTATGACGGTTTTATTTGGATTGACACTCATAATTCTTCCACATCGATTGTAGTCCCTTTAAAGAGATGCTTTTTTTGGTAATATACTAAATGCCGAAAGAAACGCACCAATTTTATAATTATCATTTATTTTTGTTTATAGTTACGTTTTATTCTGAGGGGACATTTCAAACAGTAGTAATGAGTGTTTTTCCTCTGTTGGAAATGTTTACAGGGAACAGCTTCGAACATAGATTAGGTTATGTACAAGCAGTGTGCGTAATTTGTACATTTTAAATGATGGTGCGTTTCTTTTGGATGTCAGTATTTTATGAATGTTTGAATGTTTCTAAAACAGTACTTGTCATAATTGACATCAAACACTGAGCAAATTAAATGTAGCACATAAAATGCATGTCATTTTCATAAACGAGATACAAAGCCGTGTATGTTCGGGTTCAATGGTAAAGTGACATAGATTTGACCAATAATAATGCTACAAAGTCATTTGTAAACAAAGTCGCTGATAAAAAAAATCAAATATGATGGGAATATACTGTTATAGTTATCGAAAATAATTCTCATTTCAATGAAAAGGGAGGTAATTTTAAAATTTCGTTGAACACGTTTCAGCGGTTTTTAAACAATGACAGAAGGGACAATTCTTGTCAATGTCTAATATTAAATATTTTCAAAGCAATACGTTTGTATACTGAAATAAGTTGTTTTTAATACATTGGAGGTACTTCTGATACTTCGTTTAGAAGATAATAAAATAACAAATTATTTAGAAAATCACATCCTAACCTAGCATTTCTAATATCTTCAAACAATTATATCAATGTTCATATGTTTAATAAAGTGGTGCTAAACATTTTTTGTTCAGTATATATAAAAAAAACTTGTCAAATGCGATAATTTTACGGCATAATTTAACAAGAGCGCCTGTATATACTGCCTTTAATTTATTGAAATATGCTTTATTGTGCCCTGTGAACACTCTAGCTCCTTAATTATTCATTTTATCTTGAACAGTCTTTGGCAGGATGGTTACCTTATTAAAAGGTATGATAAGTTCGAAAACTAGATATATCAAATGAGTAAAACCAGAGTTATGGCCCTTGAATTATTTAAATATACTTCAGTTTGCTTCATTATTGCTCCCTAGCACCGTAAATTTTAAAGGACACATGGCAATCTTGTTTTTGTTTCCTTCTAACTCGAACCCTCAGGTCCTTTTGTACTAAGGTTGCCTGATTAATGACTGATACGGGCTCGTACCTGGCCGTTCATCTTGCAGGCTATGTTACAAGCGAGTTAGCATGCTGCAGAGGTTGAATGACAGTCAAAGGGTGCCTAAAGGAATCGATAGTTCTGACATACATTTTCTAGCTCCGCCCTCTAGTTCATGGGTCAAGTTCCCACAAACATTGGTCATGTGCCTTATTGTATTTTAGAGTTGTTTGTAGGTCTATGACAATATAATAATAGACGGTAGTAATCAACAGATGCAACTTCTTGTGATACGTACCATACATTCCTCAAAAATAAACCATTTGAGCGAAATTAAAATATAGTTGTGAGAGTTTTTAAATTCAGTTATCAAACATATACTGAAACGCAAAAGAAACGCAACTCTGGAATTTCCGCTAAATAGTGTATGTCCAATATGCTGATGTTAATCGAATGGTACATGGCTACGTAAGACCTTTCCTTTCAGAAAAAACTAAAACAACACATAAAACAGCAAATCGTATTATTTTTAAAGTTTCATTATTGATAGAGTACGCGTTTGGCTCGAGCACAAGAGCAAACTGAGGATGCAAAGTTTTGCAAACTCTTTACGTTAAAAACACTACTGAACTGACTCAGTTTTCCAAAGAGGAACTTCAACATTTATGAATTTCTTGTTACAAGGTGCAGTGTGATTAAACGGTATTCAACAGCACAGTTGTGTCCTTTCTCTAATTGCAATATTTTTTTTACAAAACATATTGGGATTTCTTTGGAATATTATGTCGAATTAAGTGTGCAGTATATATATATGCGTTTTTTTTTGCGCTTCAGTATATATATATTTGGAAAAATGGAATATAATTAGTGTGTATATTTGAATTGCGACCCGTCACCTTAGCCTATAGATTTTCTGATTAGAGAATCCATAGTTTCCAGTTGGTACCACGAGGAGGTGTGACTAGGACTTGTTGTTATATAAAGCATAATTACGTTTTATATTACAACCATTAACCAACCTTCCGGCTTCTTGAGGACAGCTCGGATGACATGACAGCGCGCTGTGGGAGGAAACCGGAGTACCCGGAGAAAACCCACGTGTCCGACGAGCGGGCGACTCTCAATAACAACGCCGAGACAGGGCAACTAACCCGGGTTGCATTGATGGAAAGAGTGTGCTACCCGGACACCCTTAGCAAGAGCTCTAGATACGGATTTTGCTATTTGACTTAATTTGTTTATATATGCTTCCTTTTTCTTCAGTTACTCAGAATAATTGTTGACTGTACAGTTTCAAATAAATTGTCAAAATGGAACTAACCATGAATTCGGAAGATGTAGATCGGCACGATTTTAAACACTGTATATTTATGTTTCAATACGCACTGAAATGTTTTTGATTTTCTTATAGAACAAAATCTTTTGCGTCTAGTTCATTTATTTGCGTAAGCATAAATTATGCAGATACGCAGCTTATCTAGAGCTCTGCTTAGCTGGATGTAGAATCTGGAAGATGGGTTGGAGATGTATTACAGCGAAGATGGATGTATAATCTGGAAGACGAGTTGGATCCAGATTTATTACAGCGAAGATGGGTGTATAATCTGGAAGACAGGCTGGAGATGAAATACAGCAAAGACGGATGTAGAATCTGGAAGACAGGCTGGTTACGTCATTTTCAGCACATTTTAGGCTATATATAACAGTCGTTTTTTAGCGGTGGATGCAGACAACCTACATTTTCCTGGGTAGAACCAGTATTACTGTATACTTCATTTTCCTGGGTAGAACCATTATTACTGTATACCTCCCTCCATTGTAAGAATTGACACATTCTCACAGAAGACGGACTGGATATGTATTACAATGAAGATGGATGTAGAATCTGGAAGACGGGAGAATATGTATTTCAATGGACATATGTAGAATCTGGTTGGTTGAATGGAGTTTTACTTAATGTTCAGCACATATTAGGCTATATATGATAGTCGATTTTTCAGTGGTGGAAGCAGACCACCCACATTTTCCTTGGTATAACCGGTAAAGTAAGAATTGACACTTTCGCACTTACAAATGGAGCTCCCAGAGATGACAAATCCGGAAGAAGGGTTGGAGATGTAGATTCTGGAAGACGGACGAATAGGTATTTCAATTGACAGATGTAGAATCTGGAAGACATGCTGTTGAAAACGTACGTAGAATCTGAAAGACATGGAAATACGTATTGCAATGAAGACAGGTTTAGAATCTGGAAAGGTCAGGCTGGTGAAGACGTAAGTAAAATCTGTAATACATGCACATATGTATTACAATGGACGGATGTAGAATCTGGAAGACAGGCTGGCAATGGACAGATGTCTGCTGTGACATCTGACTCCATCCAACGTCTTTGACTTCATGTAAAAAAGAAAACAAATGGTTGATAAAAAAGAATCAATCGTGTCCTGACCATTTTTGCAGTAGTGGGATGACAGGCTCCACCCAACGTCCGACTTCTGACATCACGCAATGTTTGTGGCTTCTGACTCCATCCAACGACTGTAACGCGACGTGGCAAAAATGTGTTACGAGGCACGACGAAACAAAAATGTGTTACGGGATGCGACGCGATGTTAAGGACAACGTGATTCCTTTATAGCCCCACTAGACCCCACTTCGCTTTAAGAAAAGTGGGGTATAATAAAAATGTGTTACGCAAAGCGACTTACAAAAACGGGTCCCGCGAAGCGACGCAACGGAAAAAAGTGTTACGGGATGTGACGCAACGGGATGTAACGCAACGGGATGTGACGCAACGGGACAACAAATGTGTTACGAGACGCGCGGCGACGGAACAGACATTTGTTATGGAACACGAGGCTATGTTACAGACAAGGTGATTACAATATATACCCCACTTCACTTTGTGAAAGTGGAGCATAATAAATCAGTATTGTCCTTACCTTTTTTGCAGTGTTGAGATGACAGGCTCCAACCAACGTCTGTGACTTCTGACTCCATCCAACGTCTCTGACTTCATGTAAAAAAAGAAAACAAATGGTTAATAAAGATGAACCAATCTTGTCCTTACCATTTTTGTAGTAGTGGGATGACAGACGTAAGTAAAATCTGTAATACATGCAACTATGTATTACAATGGACGGATGTAGAATCTGGAAGACAGGCTGACAATGGACAGATGTCTGTTGAAAACAAATGGTTAATAAAAAATGAATCAATCGTGTCCTGACCATTTTTGCAGTAGTGGGATGACAGGCTCCATCCAACGTCCGACTTCTGACATCACTCAATGTTTGTAGCTTCTGACTCCATCCAACGACTGTAACGCGACGTGGCAAAAATGTGTTACGAGGCACGACGAAACAAAAATGTGTTACGGGATGCGACGCGATGTTACGGGCAACGTGATTCCTTTATAGCTCCACTAGACCCCACTTCCCTTTCAGAAAAGTGGGGTATAATAAAAACGTGTTACGCAAAGCGACTTCCCGGGATACGACGCAACGGAAAAAAACTGTTATGGGATGTGACGCAACGGGATGTAACGCAACGGGATGTGACGCAACGGGACAACAAATGTGTTACGAGACGCGCGGCGACGGAACAGACATTTGTTATGGAACACGAGGCTATGTTACAGACAAGGTGATTACAATATATACCCCACTTCACTTTGTGAAAGTGGAGCATAATAAATGAATATTGCCCTTACCATTTTTGAAGTGTTGAGATGACAGGCTCCAACCAACGTCTGTGACTTCTGACTCCATCCAACGTCTTTGACTTCATGTAAAAAAAGAAAACAAATGGTCAATAAAAAATGAATCAATCTTGTCTTTACCATTTTTGTAGTAGTGGGATGACAGGCTCCATCCAAAGTCCGACTAAAGGTCAGGCTGGTGAAGACGTAAGTAAAATCTGTAATACATGCAACTATGTATTACAATGGACGGATGTAGAATCTGGAAGACAGGCTGACAATGGACAGATGTCTGTTGAAAACAAATGGTTAATAAAAAATGAATCAATCGTGTCCTGACCATTTTTGCAGTAGTGGGATGACAGGCTCCATCCAACGTCCGACTTCTGACATCACGCAATGTTTGTAGCTTCTGACTCCATCCAACGACTGTAACGCGACGTGGCAAAAATGTGTTACACTGCACGACGAAACAAAAATGTGTTACGGGATGCGACGCGATGTTACGGGCAACGTGATTCCTTTATAGCTCCACTAGACCCCACTTCCCTTTCAGAAAAGTGGGGTATAATAAAAACGTGTTACGCAAAGCGACTTCCCGGGATACGACGCAACGGAAAAAACTGTTACGGGATGTAACGCAACGGGATGTGACGCAACGGGACAACAAATGTGTTACGAGACGCGCGGCGACGGAATAAACATTTGTTATGGAACACGAGGCTATGTTACAGACAAGGTGATTACAATATATACCCCACTTCACTTTGTGAAAGTGGAGCATAATAAATCAATATTGTCCTTACCATTTTTGCAGTGTTGAGATGACAGGCTCCAACCAACGTCTGTGACTTCTGACTCCATCCAACGTCTTTGACTTCATGTAAAAAAAGAAAACAAATGGTTAATAGAAAATGAATCAATCTTGTCCTTACCATTTTTGTAATAGTGGAATGACAGGCTCCATCCAACGTCCAACTAAAGGTCAGGCTGGTGAAGACGTAAGTAAAATCTGTAATACATGCAACTATGTATTACAATGGACGGATGTAGAATCTGGAAGACAGGCTGACAATCGACAGATGTCTGTTGAAAACAAATGGTTAATAAAAAATGAATCATTCGTGTCCTGACCATTTTTGCAGTAGTGGAATGACAGGCTCCATCCAACGTCCGACTTCTGACATCACGCAATGTTTGTAGCTTCTGACTCCATCCAACGACTGTAACGCGACGTGACAAAAATGTGTTACGAGGCACGACGAAACAAAAATGTATTACGGGATTGGACGCGATGTTACGGACAACGTGATTCCTGTATAGCCCCACTAGACCCCACTTCCCTTTCAGAAAAGTGGGGTATAATTAAAACGTGTTACGCAAAGCGACTTCCCGGGATACGACGCAACGGAAAAAAACTGTTACGGGATGTGACGCAACGGGATATAACGCAACGGGATGTGACGCAACGGGACAACCCATGTGTTACGAGACGCGCGGCGACGGAACAAACATTTGTTATGGAACACGAGGCTATGTTACAGACAAGGTGATTACAATATATACCCCACTTCACTTTGTGAAAGTGGAGCATAATAAATCAATATTGTCCTTACCATTTTTGCAGTGTTGAGATGACAGGCTCCAACCAACGTCTGTGACTTCTGACTCCATCCAACGTCTTTGACTTCATGTAAAAAAAGAAAACAAATGCTTAATAAAAAATGAATCAATCTTGTCCTTACCATTTTTGTAGTAGTGGGATGACAGGCTCCATCCAACGTCCGACTAAAGGTCAGGCTGGTGAAGACGTAAGTAAAATATGTAATACATGCAACTATGTATTACAATGGACGGATGTAGAATCTGGAAGACAGGCTGACAATGGACAGATGTCTGTTGAAAACAAATGGTTAATAACAAATGAATCAATCGTGTCCTTACCATTTTTGCAGTAGTGGGATGACAGGCTCCATCCAACGTCCGACTTCTGACATCACGCAATGTTTGTAGCTTCTGACTCCATCCAACGACTGTAACGCGACGTGGCAAAAATGTGTTACGAGGCACGACGAAACAAAAAGGTGTTACGGGATGCGACGCGATGATACGGACAACGTGTTTCCTTTATAGCCCCCCTAGACCCCACTTCCCTTTCAGAAAGGTGGGGTATAATAAAAACGTGTTACGCAAAGCGACTTCCCGGGATACGACGCAACGGAAAAAAAGTGTTACGGGATGTGACGCAACGGGATGTGACGCAACGGGACAACAAATGTGTTACGAGACGCGCGGCGACGGAATAAACATTTGTTATGGAACATGAGGCTATGTTACAGACAAGGTGATTACAATATAAACCCCACTTCACTTTGTGAAAGTGGAGCATAATAAATCAATATTGTCCTTACCATTTTTGCAGTGTTGAGATGACAGGCTCCAACCAACGTCTGTGACTTCTGACTCCATCCAACGTCTTTGACTTCATGCAAAAAAAAGAAAACAAATGGTTAATAAAAAATGAATCAATCTTGTCCTTACCATTTTTGTAATAGTGGAATGACAGGCTCCATCCAACGTCCGACTAAAGGTCAGGCTGGTGAAGACGTAAGTAAAATCTGTAATACATGCAACTATGTATTACAATGGACGGATGTAGAATCTGGAAGACAGGCTGACAATCGACAGATGTCTGTTGAAAACAAATGGTTAATAAAAAATGAATCATTCGTGTCCTGACCATTTTTGCAGTAGTGGGATGACAGGCTCCATCCAACGTCCGACTTCTGACATCACGCAATGTTTGTAGCTTCTGACTCCATCCAACGACTGTAACGCGACGTGGCAAAAATGTGTTACGAGGCACGACGAAACAAAAATGTGTTACGGGATTCGACGCGATGTTACGGACAACGTGATTCCTGTATAGCCCCACTAGACCCCACTTCCCTTTCAGAAAAGTGGGGTATAATAAAAACGTGTTACGCAAAGCGACTTCCCGGGATACGACGCAACGGAAAAAAACTGTTACGGGATGTGACGCAACGGGATGTAACGCAACGGGATGTGACGCAACGGGACAACAAATGTGTTACGAGACGCGCGGCGACGGAACAAACATTTGTTATGGAACACGAGGCTATGTTACAGACAAGGTGATTACAATATATACCCCACTTCACTTTGTGAAAGTGGAGCATAATAAATCAATATTGTCCTTACCTTTTTTGCAGTGTTGAGATGACAGGCTCCAACCAACGTCTGTGACTTCTGACTCCATCCACCGTCTTTGACTTCATGTAAAAAAAGAAAACAAATGCTTAATAAAAAATGAATCAATCTTGTCCTTACCATTTTTGTAGTAGTGGGATGACAGGCTCCATCCAACGTCCGACTAAAGGTCAGGCTGGTGAAGACGCAAGTAAAATCTGTAATACATGCAACTATGTATTACAATGGACGGATGTAGAATCTGGAAGACAGGCTGACAATCGACAGATGTCTGTTGAAAACAAATGGTTAATAAAAAATGAATCAATCGTGTCCTGACCATTTTTGCAGTAGTGGGATGACAGGCTCCATCCAACGTCCGACTTCTGACATCACGCAATGTTTGTAGCTTCTGACTCCATCCAACGACTGTAACGCGACGTGGCAAAAATGTGTTACGAGGCACGACGAAACAAAAATGTGTTACGGGATTCGACGCGATGTTACGGACAACGTGATTCCTGTATAGCCCCACTAGACCCCACTTCCCTTTCAGAAAAGTGGGGTATAATAAAAACGTGTTACGCAAAGCGACTTCCCGGGATACGACGCAACGGAAAAAAACTGTTACGGGATGTGACGCAACGGGATGTAACGCAACGGGATGTGACGCAACGGGACAACAAATGTGTTACGAGACGCGCGGCGACGGAACAAACATTTGTTATGGAACACGAGGCTATGTTACAGACAAGGTGATTACAATATATACCCCACTTCACTTTGTGAAAGTGGAGCATAATAAATCAATATTGTCCTTACCTTTTTTGCAGTGTTGAGATGACAGGCTCCAACCAACGTCTGTGACTTCTGACTCCATCCAACGTCTTTGACTTCATGTAAAAAAAGAAAACAAATGCTTAATAAAAAATGAATCAATCTTGTCCTTACCATTTTTGTAGTAGTGGGATGACAGGCTCCATCCAACGTCCGACTAAAGGTCAGGCTGGTGAAGACGCAAGTAAAATCTGTAATACATGCAACTATGTATTACAATGGACGGATGTAGAATCTGGAAGACAGGCTGACAATCGACAGATGTCTGTTGAAAACAAATGGTTAATAAAAAATGAATCAATCGTGTCCTGACCATTTTTGCAGTAGTGGGATGACAGGCTCCATCCAACGTCCGACTTCTGACATCACGCAATGTTTGTAGCTTCTGACTCCATCCAACGACTGTAACGCGACGTGGCAAAAATGTGTTACGAGGCACGACGAAACAAAAATGTGTTACGGGATGCGACGCGATGATACGGACAACGTGTTTCCTTTATAGCCCCCCTAGACCCCACTTCCCTTTCAGAAAAGTGGGGTATAATAAAAACGTGTTACGCTAAGCGACTTCCTGGGATACGACGCAACGGAAAAAAACTGTTACGGGATGTGACGCAACGGGATGTGACGCAACGGGACAACAAATGTGTTACGAGACGCGCGGCGACGGAACAAACATTTGTTATGGAACACGAGGCTATGTTACAGACAAGGTGATTACAATATATACCCCACTTCACTTTGTGAAAGTGGAGCATAATAAATCAATATTGTCCTTACCATTTTTGCAGTGTTGAGATGACAGGCTCCAACCAACGTCTGTGACTTCTGACTCCATCCAACGTCTTTGACTTCATGTAAAAAAAGAAAACAAATGGTTAATAGAAAATGAATCAATCTTGTCCTTACCATTTTTGTAGTAGTGGGATGACAGGCTCCATCCAACGTCCGACTAAAGGTCAGGCTGGTGAAGACGTAAGTAAAATCTGTAATACATGCAACTATGTATTACAATGGACGGATGTAGAATCTGGAAGACAGGCTGACAATGGACAGATGTCTGTTGAAAACAAATGGTTAATAAAAAATGAATCAATCGTGTCCTGACCATTTTTGCAGTAGTAGGATGACAGGCTCCATCCAACGTCCGACTTCTGACATCACGCAATGTTTGTAGCTTCTGACTCCATCCAACGACTGTAACGCGACGTGGCAAAAATGTGTTACGAGGCACGACGAAACAAAAATGCGTTACGGGATGCGACGCGATGTTACGGACAACGTGATTCCTTTATAGCCCCACTAGACCCCACTTCCCTTTCAGAAAAGTGGGGTATAATAAAAACGTGTTACGCAAAGCGACTTCCCGGGATACGACGCAACGGAAAAAAACTGTTACAGGATGTGACGCAACGGGATGTGACGCAACGGGACAACAAATGTGTTACGAGTCGCGCGGCGACTGAACAAACATTTGTTATGGAACACGAGGCTATGTTACAGACAAGGTGATTACAATATATACACCACATTGTGAAAGTGGAGCATAATAAATCAATATTGTCCTTACCATTTTTGCAGTGTTGAGATGACAGGCTCCAACCAACGTCTGTGACTTCTGACTGAATCCAACGTCTTTGACTTCATGTAAAAAAAGAAAACAAATGGTTAATAAAAAATGAATCAATCTTGTCCTTACCATTTTTGTAGTTGTGGGATGACAGGCTCCATCCAACGTCCGACTTCTGACATCACGCAATGTCTGTGGCTTCTGACTCCATTCGACGACTGTAATGCGACGTGGCAAAAATGTGTTACGGGGTAGAACCAGTATTACTGTATAACTCCCTCCATTGTAAGAATTGACACATTCTCACAGAAGACGGACTGGATATGTATTACAGTGAAGATGGATATAGAATCTAGAAGACGGGAGAATATGTATTTCAATGGACATATGTAGAATCTGGCTAGTTGAATGGAGTTTTACTTAATGTTCAGCACATATTAGGCTATATATGATAGTCGATTTTTCAGTGGTGGAAGCAGACCACCCACATTTTCCTTGGTATAACCGGTAAAGTATACGTTCCGCCATCCGTAAGAATTGACACTTTCGCACTTACAGATGGAGCTCCCAGAGATGACAAATCCGGAAGAAGGGCTGGAGATGTAAATTTTGGAAGACGGACGAATAGATATTTCAATTGACAGATGTAGAATCTGGAAGACATGCTGTTGAAAACGTACGTAGAATCTGAAAGACATGGAAATACGTATTACAATGAAGACAGGTATAGAATCTGGAAAGGTCAGGCTGGTGAAGACGTAAGTAAAATATGTAATACATGCAACTACGTATTACAAAGGACGGATGTAGAATCTGGAAGACAGGCTGACAATGGACAGATGTCTGTTGAAAACAAATGGTTAATAAAAAATGAGTCAATCGTGTCCTGACCATTTTTGCAGTTGTGGGATGACAGTCTCCATCCAACGTCTGACTTCTGACATCACGCAATGTTTGTAGCTTCTGACTCCATCCAACGACTGTAACGCGACGTGGCAAAAATGTGTTACGAGGCACGACGAAACAAAAATGTGTTACGGGATGCGACACGATGTTACGGACTACGTGATTCCTTTATAGCCAACTTCCCTTTGAGAAAAGTGGGGTATAATAAAATCGCGTTACGTAAAGCGACGACACAAATAGTATCCCGGGAAGCGACGCAACGGAAAAAAAGTGTTACGGGATGTGACGCAACGGGGTGTAACGCTACGGGATGTGACGGAACGGGACAAACAAATGTGTTACGAGACGCGTGGCGATGGAACACATATTTTATATGAAACACAATCTTACAGACAACGTGATTCCAATATAGCCCCAACTTCACTTCGTGAAAGTGGAGTATAATAAATACCATTTTTGCAGTGTTGAGATGACAGGCTCCAACCAACGTCTGTGACTTCTGACTCCATCCTTGGCTCCAACAACTGTGACATAAGGTCCATCCGATGACTGACATAAAACTTCATTCAATTTCTGTGACTTGTGACTCCATCCATCCTACGTCTGTGAATTCAAAAATAGACAAGCTAATTACCTGAATGTAAACATTGAAAGTAAACTAAAGGAAACATGTAGGTCTATGTAATTAAAATTTACCCTAACCTCCAAATTAAAGAAATGTTAGGGACAACATAATTATTTTATGGCCCTACTAGCCCCAACTTCCCTACGTCTGTGACTTGTGACTCCATCCTACGTCTGTGACTTGTGACTCCATCCTACGTCTGTGACTTGTGACTCAATCCTACGTCTGTGACTTGTGACTCCATCCTAAGTCTGTGACTTGTGACTCCATCCTAAGTCTGTGACTTGTGACTCCATTCAACGTCTGTGACTTGTGACTCCATTCAACGTCTGTGACTTGTGACTCCATCCTACGTCTGTGAATTGTGACTCCATCCTACGTCTGTGACTTGTGACTCCATCCAACGTCTGTGACTTGTTACTCCATCCTACGCATGTGAATTGTGACTCCATCCTACGTCTGTGACTTGTGACTCCATCCTACGTCTGTGACTTGTGACTCCATCCTACGCATGTGACTTGTGACTCCATCCAACGTCTGTGACTTGTTACTCCATCCTACGCATGTGACTTGTGACTCCATCCAACGTCTGTGACTTGTGACTCCATCTTGCGCATGTGACTTGTGACTCCATCCTACGTCTGTGACTTGTGACTCCATCCTACGTCTGTGACTTGTGACTCCATCCTACGCATGTGACTTGTGACTCCATCCAACGTCTGTGACTTGTGACTCCATCTTGCGCATGTGACTTGTGTCTCCATCCTACGCATGTGACTTGTGACTCCATCCTACGTCTGTGACTTGTGACTCAATCCTACGTATGTGACTTGTGACTCCATCCTACGCATGTGACTTGTGACTCAATCCTACGTATGTGACTTGTGACTCCATCCAACGTCTGTGACTTGTGACTCCATCCAACGTCTGTGACTTGTTTCTCCATCCTACGCCTGTGAATTCAAAAATAGACAATCTATATACCTGAATGTAAACCTTAAAAGTAAACTGAAGGAAACAGGTAGGTCTGTGTAATTAAAATTGACCTAGTTTTGTTGTGTTTTATTTATAACTTTATGTAAAACTGATCCAACAAGGGGCCCGCCCTAAGCCTCCTGTGGATGCTCTATTGGCTAAAGATAAAGCTTATGTAAAAAGGACCATAACTCTGTCAAAAATGATTCAACCAGAACATGGCTAAAGATCGGATGGAAAATGAAGGCCATATCGTTTTAACGCGGTAAAAGTTAATGGACGGACCGACGACGGACGATGGACAACTCGCCACCCCATAAGCTCTGCTGGCTGTTAAAGCTAAAAAAAATAAATAAAAAAAAATAAAAAAATACTGATAATTAAAAAAAAAACCACTATAAAACTAGATGGATGTTCCGCAGAACACGTGTGTCACCTGTCAGCGCTTTGTCAGTATAACAAGGTCTATTGGACCACCCAGATAAATGACCTTGACAAACTGGCCTGAGTGAAGAAAAAATAGTATTTTTAACCCCTATAATGACCTTCAATGTGACCATGACATTTTTATGTTAGTATGGCCATGTCTATGTTGTCATGACAAGTATATATTGAAAGTTTGATAAAAATATCAACAAATGAGAAAGTTATAGCCGATGTTAAGTTTTCTTGAAGAAAAAAATGAGTATTTAACCCATATAATGACCTTCAGTATAACCATGACCTTTTATTTTAGTATGATCATGTTGATGTTGTCCTGACGAGTACATATTGGAAGTTTTGAAGAAGAAATATCAAGAAATGAGAAAGTTATAGCCAACGTTAAGTTTTTGTGAAGAAAATAATGAGTATTTAACCCATATAATGATCTTTAGTGTGACCTTGACCTTTATAGTTTAGTATGGTCATGTCGATGTTGTCATGCTGAGTAATATTGACAGTTTGATGAAGAAATATCAAAAAATGAGAAATATAAGATTTAGTGACGGACTGACGGACGACAAAGTGATCCCTATGTGTCGCAGTTTTTTTCGAAAAGGCGACGCAAAAC
Organism: Cyrtodaria siliqua; assembly: GCA_037043455.1. Classification (NCBI taxonomy): domain Eukaryota; kingdom Metazoa; phylum Mollusca; class Bivalvia; order Adapedonta; family Hiatellidae; genus Cyrtodaria; species Cyrtodaria siliqua. Next base: position 22,899 of record JAWPHD010013144.1, read on the forward strand.
TTTTTAACACAAAATCCTGATTTTTTAAAAAATAAATAAAAACATGCGCGAAGAACATTTTAAATGGAAATTTGGAGTGCACGACTTGATTTTCGAACTATTTTGTTTTTAAAGGGAAACACGGCAATCTTGATTTTTTTAAAAACTCACGGCGTCTCGTTAGTTTTTCTATTCACTTGCATTTATTCAATCATTAATATTAATTGTTAACATAGTTGAAAGCATTTTATTTTTACATATTACTAACTTCTTATAATATTGCACCAATAATATATTTTAAAAATGGAAAAATACTGAAGAAAGTTGAAATCCCAATTTTTTATTTAATTATATGCAAGGAGTTTTAAAGTCAAAATGACATAGGATAATTAAATCGAATAGCAAATTTTAATATTTGAATAGAACTCAAGATTGCCATGTGTCCCTTTAAAGCTTTTCTACTGCCATGTGTCCCTTTAAAGCTTTTTTACAAAGATGCGTGCTCAATGCAAATACAAAGTCAACTCTTTTACAAATTATAATCATCGTGCACAGCAGCAGCTGTTATAGTACGTGGTACAACACACAAGGAGGTGCTATATCCTCAGTTAGGCTAACCAATTAAAGACATGACAGATATTGCTGCATTACGCATGTCGTTATGCCACTGAAGGAACTAATTATGTCCTTATGTGTTAATTGTATATTCAATCAGTGCATTACACGGATGACCTCCACTGATTCGACACTTGTATATGATTCCTCTGACTTAAGGAGCGTAACAGGAAAAAGAAAGTCCAGACTCTATTGTACCTCATAATACCTTTAGAATGTCCTATTAGTTTTATGCCGGACGGACTATAAACCTTCGAACCACACACAGCGTAACAGGACCAATTCGGGAAATAGTTGATGAACTGTGAACGTATAGCTGTTACATCATGAACCTTTTGGTTTTGATGGAATATCCGGAGATTGTACACTTAGATTTGGCAGGCCTGTTTTTCGAACAGTCGAGCTTAATTAAAATGAAAACTCCAAACGTTATTTTTAATGCAATCAAATTCAGTCAAAATCATACTGGATTAATAAACAGAGGTGATAATTTTGATGCTTGACTTCTAGACTGCCGTGTGTCCCTTTAATCCATTTAATCACAATTTTGAGTTCCGTTGGAGCCCAGGGATTATGAACCAACATTTCTGAATTCACCTATAGCTTTTGAGACCTGATACTGTGTTGAGGAACCTCATAGCCAAAATTAATTGAACTCGGACAAGAAACAGCTTATATGCACAACTCGAGGGGAAGTTATAGGCAAACACCTGGGTGATTACAGAAATAAAGGTTGGTTCTGCCAAGAAAACTATATCCTTGTCCATTAAATAAAAAATATTTGATCTGTATAATATCTATTTTGTACAACTAATAATTATTATGCAAAGACTGGAATCCGTATGTGTTTGTAACCTTAACTTTTAAAACTTTTGTTTCTTAAAGGAATCAACTAAACTTTCTCAGCCTATCAACATATCTTTTGCCTTTACATGTTATACATTGTATGTATACATACTGCACTGAAATAATGCCACATACCTTTTTATAAGTAGAATTTGTTCACCTCAGTATCACTATATAGATCAAGAGTCCAAACACACACATCTGTTCCTTTCTGAGTATTTCAGCAGTATGATCAGAGATGCAAGATTAAAAAAGGATTAAACTGAAAAGCAGTTCACTCGACAGTTGAAACTAACCAATCAATGATAGTTTTTCCAGTCACACCAGTTGACCAATCAGGGATCGTATTAGTTAATACAATTGTAGGTGTTAAGAAAACTGAAAAGTATTTCACTCTAACAATGACTTCAATATAAGCCTTTTAGTTCACTCTAACAATGACTTCAATATAAGCCTTTTAGTTCACTCAAACAGCCAACTAATCAATAATGTATCCACCTTGGAAAATAATTTTTTCAGTTATACAATATGAAACAGATTTATGTTTTCATTATTCACTTGTACTGCAGTTATTTTAAAAAATACATGTGTAGCTTCAAGCAATTTGAAAAACATGAAATTCTCTCCAGTACTTTTAAAGTTATATGGCTATGAGACACAATTTTGACCTTAATAAGTGTGAATTTGACCTTTTGAGGTCAAGGACCTGATTTGTGCACACGACAAGTCCTTCTCATCATGCTGAATATTTCTGTGTAGTTTTATTAAAATCCCTTAAAGGGAGTACATCAGGATTTTCATGGGGGTCTAGGTGTCAGACTAAAATTTGACATATATTAATATTTTCTATTCTACATGGCTAAAACATAATGAATGAGTATAACAATGACCCCTTATTTGCAAAGAAATTGATTCTGCACAGTAATATGTGCTATCCTAGGTTACGCACCAGGGTTAATTTCGGCATTTTCGCCCGATTCCGTCCTAGATATGAAATGGCTCTAGCATCATATTTTGATTGATATAAGTGTTTTATCATGAAATGGAACATTTTTTATAATTTAAGATGTTTCTAGAAAAATCCTGATGTACTCCCTTGATGTAGTTTGGAGGAGAGGGAGACACAATGTTGACTCATATGACCTTGACCTTCAGGTGTGACACTGACCTTGAGGTACAGACCTGATTCTTTCACTAAACTTGTTTATCATGCTAAACATTTCTTTATAGTTTTATCAAAATCTATTCAGTAGTTTAGCAGTTACACACAATTGTGCTGCTCGAGTCCTAAAAAAACTAAATATAGCATTTTTAAAAACAAATGAAGGGCATCAACTCGGCTGTAGTCCGATATGTCTTAGTTATCAAACTTATCTGAGCTTTTTATAATAATAACAACCTGCCTTATATTGGCCAAAATCTGACAAAAATGAAGGACCTAGAGCGCTAACGAATCAAAATATAACATTTTTCAATACACCAAGGGCCATAACTGTGGTGTTACTAATCTGATCGATCAGCCATATTCAAACTTGTCCACACAAATTCATCAATATCAACAATCTGGCCAAGTTTGGTAAAGATGAAATATAAAATAAAGTTGCTCGAGTGTTCACAAGACAGAATATGGATATTTTTCAATAAATCAAGGACTATAACTCCTGTGTTATTAATTCAATCTAGCTGGTATTCAACTTGTCTGAGCTTCCATAATATTAACAAACTGGCCAAGTTTGGTAAAGATCAAATACAAAACAAAGGTGCAATGTTCGCAAGGTGGAATATGACATTTTCCAGTAAAACAAATGCCATAACGCCGGTATTGCTATTTCGATCTGGCTGGTTTTCAAACTTGTTTGAGCTTTTATTCATAAGAAAGACAGGTGACAAAGTTTGGTAAAAATTAAATCCAAAATAAAGGTGCTAGAGTGTTCACTTTTTCAAAATAATCAACTTGAATTGATATAAACAATCTGGCTAAGTTTGATAAAGATAAAATACAAAATGAATTTGCTAGTGTTCACAAAGCAGAATACCGGTATGGCATTAAGTTAACAACAGACGGATGACGGACGAGGGACAGACGACCGTTAAATCGGCATCCCATAAAAGCTTCAATGTTAGACTTTGGGCGAACAGACAGACAGTCAGGCAGTCTTACAGACAGACAGACAGACAGACGGGTAAATATATATGCTCACTCCACATTCGTGGTGGTTCATAAAAATAGTCAGTCTAATAGTTTTGTTTTCTAACTTCCTATATAGCCCCACAATACCAAAAATCTGGCAGTTTGGTAAAAATCAGATGAAATAAAAGGACAATAATTATTGCCCCTTATATAAAGTTGTATCAAGCAATCTGGAAAGCTGAATCATAAAGAGTCTAATAACAATGTTCGAGTAATGCTCCAGAAATATGTTAAGTATGTTTTTTCCATAGAAACGACTATAAAAAAGTTCTATATATCAAAATAACCACAAGGTCACTAGGTTATGTGTACTGTGAAGTATCTGTCACATTTCTTATATTGATGTGTTTATTGTCATCCTTTACCAAAATGATTTTGTTTCAGCAACATTGCTGCAATGTTACAGCAATGTTGCAGCAACAAGTTGTTATCGCCAGAACAGAGTTTTTGCATATATATATATATATTGTTGCGGCTAGCGGCAATTACATCTCTGGCGATTTTCTTGCAACATATAAAATGTTCTAAAATATAAAATGTTGTAAAAGTTGTAAACGCATGATTAAGAGACACATGCCTCCATCATGAATCATCAGAGTGAAGGGAGAGACATATGCCTCCATCATGAACCATCAGAGTGAAGGGACACATGCCTCCATCATGAATCATCAGAGTGAAGGGATATTTTGCAATATTGCAGCAACGTTGATAGAAAATCTTTCAGAAATGTCGCCAGAATCAAATTTGCATACGAAAAGCGATAGTGTTGCAACGTTGCTGTAACATGTCGCCGGAATGTTGCTATAACATGTCGCCGGAATGTTGCTATAACATGTCGCCGGAATGCTGATGTAACATGTCGCCGGAATGTTGCTATAACATGTCGCCCGGAATATTGCTGTAACATGTCGCCGGAATGTTGCTATAACATGTCGCCGGTATGTTGCTGTAACATGTCGATGGAATGTTGCTTTAACATGTCGCCGGAATTTTGCTGCAACTTTGCTGCAGTATTACCACACATTGTCGCCACAAGCCTTGTATTTTGGTAATGGATGTCGTCGCCACAAGCCTTGTATTTTGGTAACGGGTGTCGTCGCCACAAGCCTTGTATATTGGTAACGGGTGTCGTCGCCACAAGCCTTGTATATTGGTAACGGGTGTCGTCGCCACAAGCCTTGTATTTTGGTAACGGATGTCGTCGCCACAAGCCTTGTATTTTGGTAACGGGTGTCGTCGTCACAAGCCTTGTATTTTGGTAACGGGTGTCGTCGCCACAAGCCTTGTATTTTGGTAACGGGTGTCGTCCCCACAAGTCTTGTATTTTGGTAACGGATGTCATTTTCAGAAACGCCGTACGTATACTTTTATTGTATGCACTAGAACGGAGGGATGGACGGACGGACGAACGAAGAATTATCCAAATAGCTCAGGTGAGCTGAGCCATGATGACAATATTGTGTTGAGAACCTCAGAATAATTTTCCGAGAAAGCTGAAAAATGGTAACAAGTTCATCAGGGGCGTAGCTCACTTGAAATGCATATATAGGCCCAACAAACGAGGTGGCATGCTACCACTGCTTTTTTTTAACTTAGCTATGCAGTGGTGGGTTTTTTGGTATATATCGATCTGATAGAGCACTTGTGGTATTTGAAGAAATATTTTGAAGACCTTCTTTTTGACAAATTTGAGAATTAATAGATGAACTATCTACACTGTAAAATAAATTCAGAAACAAATGTTGACCCTTAACTAGTGCAGTTCCGGTTAATCGATTTGATAGAGCATCGGTCATTTCAGCCTTTTTTTCGATTAATCGATTACAAATTTTTATGATCAAGTTTACTCGGTTGTTGCAAAATTATAATTTATTTCATTCTCTTTTACTAAAATGTACAAGAGAATAAAATAAGTTGTAATTTTGCTATAAGTAATCATATATTTTCTAAAGGGGTATCACATTTTATACTTAAAATAAATGCTTGGTCAGTTTCATTCAATTGCTTACTGACCAGAATATACTTGAAATGTGTTACTTTTCTTCATTATAGTCAGAAAAAGGCTTACACTGGTGTGTTATATGTGTTATATGGAAGCCATGTTTTATCGAATAATGTTTTATCGTTTTGTTGAAAATTCTGATGATCGATCAGTTTTTATTGCATTTTTGGACTTTTCATATTTTTTATTTTTCAAATTGATGTATAGGCCAAGGCCTATATGGCCTAATACTAGTAGTAGTACGCTGATGAAAATCATACACAAGCTGGTTTAAAATGTAATAGATAGATTATTTAAGTGCTGTGCTTGAGTAAGTCTTTTACTAGGAGGTAGGCGTGGTGTTGTTTTCACCGACTTGAATCTGCTTGTTCACGAAAACAAAAGCAAGAGCTGTCGATTTGAGGCCTTTTAAATGATTGGAAAAAGGAAACAAGAGGGCCAAAATGGCCCTGAATATTTTGGCCCTGAATCGCTCAACATGATGATCTTCACAAATAGTAAGAAAAGTTTGTTTTTTTAGTAACAGTGACCTTGACCTTGACCCCAGTGACTTCATATGCAACCCCAAGCTTCCTTTCCATATCAGATATCAACACACTAAGTATTTTTTCAATATCTGATTCATTACAAAAGTTACTGCCCCAGTAATTTTTCTGATTTTTAGAAACATTGACCTTGACCCAATTGACATCAAATGCAAACACCAAGCTTTCTTTCCATATAAGCTACATACACAGCAAGTGTCGTTGCAATATCTCATTCCTAACTAAAGTTATTGAGCAGAAACCATTTTTCTATTTTTACTAACAGTGACCTTGACCTTGTTCCCAGTGACTTCAAATGCAATACCAAGCCTCCTTTCCATATAAGCAACCTACGCAGCAAGTTTCTTTTCAATATCTCATGTTAAAAGACATTTGATTATATTTCGTGTCCGCTCCATATCTCCTAAATCCCTGAAAGGATTTTCATGAAACTCGGGCATGTATGTCCATCATCTCATCGCGGCGTGGCCGATTGGTTAGCGCGTTGGACTTGCGATCGGAGGGGTCGTAGGTTTGAACCCCACTCGAAACACGTCCATGATAAAACTGGTTGGAAGCAAAGGAAATAATTAAATAATTATTCTATACATGTATATCAAACAATTATCACTATAAAAGAGTCCAAAATCCTTGTTGTAGGAGCCAAAGTCCATACTCAATGAATACGGGTCTCATTCCGTACGCAGAGCACCATGTGTAAGAATGGTCGTAAGCAAAGATATATACAAATATAGACAATTACTATTATCGAGAAAACTTGCAGAATCCATGTTCCAGGCGCGTCGGCTCAAGGTCACGGTTGACGGTCAAATACCCTAGCCCAGGATTTGGCTAATACTACGTGTCTGCTCCTAAACTCCTTGAAGAATTTTCATAAAACTATGTTCAAATCTTTACCTCATCGAGGCGAAGTGCAGAACCCAGGTGAGTCAGCACAAGTTAAAGGTTGCGGTTGCAGGTCAAAGATTCGAGCCCAGGATTTCGTCTCCGATCCATATCTCCTAAACCACTTGTAGGATGTTCATGAAACTTGCTTCAAATCTTCACCTCGTCATGCATGAGGAAGTTATGGAGCAGACACGTGAAAACGGACCAACAGGACAGACTCACGGAATCGAGCAATCCTACATGTTTTACTGCATAGTTTAGCCAAGATGTCCCTATTTAAAGCGGTCACATTGGCCAATAAGGAAAGAGATGTTGCTATACATGTATCAAGTACAATATATTTTTGTAAACATACATGTCCCTACTGGTCGTGGACAACATGAATAGAAAGTTTGAGAATCACAGCACAATCGTTCTTAAGTGACAGCAAATGTATTCTTGGTCAAGGTCATCTTGATATTGACCTAATGATCTCATTATTAAAAAGGGCCTCTCAAGATGATGATGATGATGATGATGATGATGATGATGCCATAAATTCATTGCAACACTAAAAGGCACGGACAGAATCTGTGAAAAATGTGATTTTCTTGTTAACCCCCTTTTTGGACAAACACGTATGTCACATTTGAAAATGTGAAGAATAGGATCTTATTCTTCACAAGTGTTTGAAAAATGTGATCTGGGAAAAATATGGTCCTGCAAGTTCCACTCGTCACATTCTCCTTGACATCTGAAAAAGACGAAAACAAGGACAATCTAAGCAATGTAATAAATCCATATTTTCTACAATGTACGATTATTTCATGCATGATTCTCGGTGCAACTAAAATGAACTACATGTATATCAACACAAAACTAAGATTTCTGAATAATTGGGTTATCAGGTCCTGTTTTAGCCAAGTCTTACCGGAACGACATGTAATACATACAAATATATCATACACAATGGCAGTGGAAAATGTGCTGAACTAAGTACGAATAAATAAGGTGTACCGGAAGTAAAAGAAAATCTCATTGAGTCCTGTACACTATTTTCCGGGCTTTCTAGTTTGCCATTTTTTTCGAAATGAAGTTCAAATTAAGATTCACTGACATATTCTTAGTGATATGCCCTTCCACTTATTTGGCATTTAAGAAAATAAAATTCTGATCTTTGCTGACACCGTGAACAAACTGCATTCATTCGGTACATGTATTCTATTTTTACTTTCAAAACTGTCAAGTTGATAATTTTTGAGCGACGAATTAGAAGGAAAAGTGAAGGTGCCACCTGATATTTTGTATTCTTCAAAAATCATCATACAACCATGCATATGGTTCTTAGCTGTCACAAACAAGTCCATACATTCATTTCAGTCAGAAAAAAAACAGGCCATAATATTCAAAAATGACTTTTATCACAAAATAAGATTTCGACTACACCAGGCATGAATATTAACCATACTGGCTGAATACCAGATATCGTCATTTTTATGTTGATTCTTTAATATATTTTAATCAAAACTAGTCATCTCATAAATATATTTGCCGGCAGAGAAGCTTACCCCTTTGCCGTAAATATTCCGTGTTTACATTGTTCCTATTCTCAGTAACAAGGGTCACGTGACCGTTACTAAATATAGACTGAATTGGGCCGGTCGTTTGAGCCGAATGTAGTAGTTATCGTCATGTTCAGTTTAATACCGAATAATCCATGTTTGGGATGATGAAAACGTGTGTATAGTTATTAATTGAAACATAAATATACCATTGCATATGAATACACAAAAAAGATATCTAGAAAAAAATGATATCTACAATTTAAAATGTTTTTGCAACTGTAGGTATCGGATGTAATTTACTTCACTCCGACGTTCATAATCTGTCCGCAAATTTAAATTGATTGACGTGAACTAGTTGTCATCCTTGGCTGAAAATTGATAGCACATGCTTTTAGTTTTTTGGGCATGTCAAATTGTTTCAATGGTTCGACGTAAAAGGTCAGCTATTTTAAATAGAAATTTTCCTGCGCATGCGCATTAGCGCGTGATTCCCCCCGATTGTGTTTTGTTTATAACCGTATTTATATAGGTAAACGGGTTGGTTTAAGAGTGTATGTTAACATTTCTAAAATATTTTTTCCTCTCCAATCGTCTGATGATTGTGTGTAGTGATCTGTAAAGTGGGGTCGAAAAATAATCACAATATTGAGCGTTTTATTGATAATGACGGAATCTGGTGAATGACGATAACTGGTACACAACCAGTAGTGATTTACTACCTTTATGCCAGAAGAAATAAATATTTACTGTGTTGCGCGAATTTTCGTTCGGCCGACTTGAAAAACTGAAGTGTATTGCCCTGAACAGTTTAGCAAAGAAAACTAAATACATAAAGGCCACCGCCATGGGCTGTCTCGCCTACCGGTTGGTTTTCAATAAGGAGAGTTGCAGGGGCAAGGGCAGGGGGAGAGGTGTAAGCGGTGTGTTATAGTGAACACGAGTAATATAAATACCCCTAGAGATTATTCATTTAAAAAGAGGACGAAAGTGAGTAAAACCCTTTCGGTGTAAAGTCAGTGTCAATGTCAGATATGGGGCGTGGGATTGGTATGAACGGATAATTCCAGTGAATATTTAGTTTAAGTATTCAAGCAATACCATTGACATTTCATTCACAAGGTCAATACATACTGGGGAAACAATGGTATACCAGTAGAGCGTCCACAGGCCCTCTTGGGCCTCTTGTCTTTAATATATCCGTTTGTTTTTTTAGATTTTTTTTTTGAAATTTTTTTTTTTTTCATTATTTTTTTAGATTTTTTTTTTGGATTTTTTTATTTGATTTATTGATTGATTTTTTCTTTTAAAAGATTATTTTTTTTTTGAAATATATATAGATTTTTTTTTTTTCAATTTTTTTTTTTTTTTCAATTTTTTTTTATTTCAGTTTTTTTTTTAATTACATTTTATGCCCCGAAGGGTGGCATATAGTAGTCGCACTGTCTGTCCGTTCCTCTGTTCAATCATGTCCGCTTTTGTCTTTAAAAACCAGGTCAAATTCACTGGTAGGGTGACCTTAGTCAAGCGTTATGTCTTACCCAAGTCAATGTGCAAACTAAGTTTGATAGCAATACCGTAATACAGTTATATGATAGTGTTTGAGATATATACGTTAAACTTACTTTAAACAAAAACTTCAACTCTGTAACACTGCATACAAACGCTACACTGGGCGGGCCTCATCATCTGAAAGGAAGTTGAATAAAACCATTTTCTCATGCAATTGTACGTGTAACAGAGATTTAACTATTGACAGTTGTCTATACAAATGCTCTCCCCCACACAAATAAAAAAGGCTGGAAATAGATCCTTATTTCCCAACTCTACCTGGTAATTGCAAACGCATGGAAGGCTTTATTATTCTTCTGCGACGAATATATTTGTGATTAACTTTGATAAGTGCCACTGGAAGGAGAAGTAATTAATGGAGAACAATTGTTATTTTCCCTCTTTACCAAACTGAGCAAATGAACTGACATGATAATAACAAATGCGATTGGAATATAAATGCTGATTTAACACTTTAAGACGAGTGTTACAAAGTATGTACACTTTCGGAAAAACAGCTTGTTTACCGAAACTACGAATCTTCCCCAATACCTGTCTAAAGGTTTACCACCACTAATTACATGTAAGCCTCCGAGGTGTATCGAATGTAGTTCCTATAATAAAAAGTAATCCCTCCTTTTTTTGATGAAAACGGGCATTATAAGTAGGGGAAAACTGCCCATTCCTATTCGATTTTGTGGTTGTATGTATAAGAAGCGTATTAATAAGTTTTACTGGATCACTGATGAACATTTTCGAAATTTCGACTCTATGCTTACACTATGTGAGCAATGAAAACAGTCAGTCAATGAAAACAGCTGTACCCTTGACCTGCTTAGTAAACAAACAAGAACTGTCTTACATGTCTTGTGACCCCAGCTTTTCTGTTGATTTTTCAAGTGGAAAATTAGTTTTCTATATGAACATTACACTGCTGCATTATCCATACTTGAGTTGAATTTGCAACAAATCATTAATATGTGACACTTTAACATTGGTGCCAATGGGGAAAATAATTAGTGGTATAATACCTAAAACACGGCACTTTATTCATCTATTGGTATTTGATTACTCGGAAACCAGCCTTCAGCTATAACTTCTATTGATGCCCCAGAATCAACACAGATCAAAAGTAAAACATGCTCAGAATATCATGTAATTCAGATAGATTGATATTTCTCTCCTTCAGTGAGATTTGTACAAGCATAACAAAACAATGCCATGCTATTTCACCAATTATATTGGTTGGGGTAAAGCCGTACCATACCGTTCATTTCATTCCATACGATACGGGAACTATGGAAAATAGCAGGTGCTCTGGTACGGATTTTATCGAACCTCACTTGATGTATGAAGAAAAATGATGTAGGTAAACTATACATGACAAGCAAGGCTTACGCAAGCGTAAGCAAGCTGCCGATAAGTAAATAAACATAACTGTGGGCTTGTGAACTGTTAGGAATGCAAACAATTGTTTGTATAATTAATGAATCAAGCTAAAATAAGTGTTGCTGTTTTTATCAAAAACAATAACTACGCAATGGATGAGTCAATGGTGTTCACTGAGAAACTTGGCCAAGGTCTTATTGATATAATCCTTAATGGAAGTTAAAAAAATTAACAACACCCAACCTTTTAACGTTTCGTCCAGACAGCCTTCGTCAGAATTTAATTTTCTGATATAAGCATTCAAATGAAAATTGATAAAAAATCTAAAATCATTTTAAGTGACAGTGTGGACAAGATGATTTGCTTCTTTTTGGTATAAATAAAACCAATATAACGCTAAACTTTGTCGTTATATATTCATGGATTCAATAGATTTCACGGATCTTCATCCATGAAAATACTTTTAAAGAGTTGCACTTATTCCATTCCAATACTTGCGATTTCATTCAGTTGCGCTTACGATTTATTTCATTTTGCTCCGTAAACATCCTGGACACATAAAGATCCCGGAAACATTGCCGCACTCTACACTGAGTACTCAGACTGATCTACGAAAACCGTCAAATCCACAGGCGAAACGGTAACCTTTGAACGTTCCAAAATATGTGTTTATACCATTCAAGTATTTTAGGAGAGTTCTCTAGGAATTCAGTTTGTAAATCATGCTTATCGCCAACTACATGAGTCACAGTCTGTTAACCATAGACTATAAGGATCAGCTGCCTTCGTCAGTTGAATAACGCGTATCATATATTCATTTAAATATTGTTCGGGTGAATCATTGTACACCATTACAAAACGTTGTCCCTTACCTTATTAATATATACCGTACCATATAGTACATTCTGCCAAAGACATAATAACAAACAGTTTGTTATTAAATCTGCGATTCTGCTATAATTGCTTGTATATAAAAATGTAACAATACAAATGGATGTGCATACTTTTTAATTAACAATGTATCAAAGGTATATTTAAACTTATAGAAAAAAAAAAATACGTATTTGAATCGCACCGTACATCCATCTATTTCTAAAGGTATACTAAATGATAACGGAATGTACGGTCTGATAATGGGCAAATGGGAGACTTTTTCACCAAAACATTGCTTATATTACCTATACTAGTTCATGGTATTAACATTATCTAATTTACATCTGTTGATATATGACAAGTGTTTTACATTATATATGCTACAAGCTTCGGTAATCTCCGAACACCTTCTATTTCCGATAGTTACGGTCTGATACTGGGAGGCTTTTATCACCAAAACATTGTTTAATTAAAAACAGTATTACGTCTGTAATGTATGACAAGTGTTTTACATTATTTTACGTTGTAACTTTTTGGTATACGCTACACAGTAGGAACGCCACGGACCTATAACATATCAGTTCTGTTCGCATTTTAACTCCGCGAACATGGACTATTTCTTTGTATTTTACGGACTATTTTACGAATTTTCAACTAAAACAGACGCCATTTTTTTACACCCGAAATTGGGCGCGCTACGTCGGCGAGCACTACGGGTACCTATGGAGTCTAACAACACGCGTACAGTGTTTCACACCGTAGATTATGTAAAAACTAATACCTTACCGGACGAAATAACGTGCCATTATGTGTCAACACGATGCAGTGTTGGTGACTGACAGGTCACCGTGACATAAGTTTACACGTGAAATTGACATGTTGTTGCAAGTTGGATTTGGGATTATTGTCTGCTGCTGGAGGTCCATGATCAAGGTATTTGTTTTGTCATTAAAATGTGTTTGTTAATAAACAGTACACACCCCTTTTAGATCTTGCATATTTAGACATTGGCCAAATACAGTGCCTAAAAAAGTAGTGTATAGTGTATAATAGAAAGTTCATAATCACTATAAGTGTTTTTCGTGTACTCCGATCTTTCCAGTAACTGGATGTACTGTAAACTGTAGAACGTTTCGTGGAATAAAACAATTGCTAGTAGAAATGCTATCAATGTCCCCCGCACCCCGCCCCCACCCAAGTACGGTAGATGGGTGTGTGGGGGTAGATGGAGCTTGCATACCGAAAACAAGGAGGGGGTAAGAAAACTAGAAACCCCCTCCACCCCCACCCCTCAGATGCATGAATGTAAATAGTTAGCGTTGTCTCTATATCGTAAGCGTTATCCCCATTTTCTCGCACATTCGTGAATACATAACCCGATACAACTACCATTGAAACAATGTAATCTGCCATAGACATTTGACTGAAATCGGTCAGATTCATATTTATGTACAGTAAAGTTTTGAGGCAAGGAAGTGATTTTGAATTTACATTTATTTACATTCTGTTGCGAAAAAAACAACGCAATTTCGAGAAAGTACATTTCACTTAAAAGCCTTTAAGGCGGTGTAGCTACTACGCTTGCCTCCAGTGTGTCTCAAAAGAAATGACTATTCCATGGGCTGGAAATATGCTGTGAAAGTGGAACAATGTTTTTAATGGATCTCCAGTTGGGCTACATTATATTTTACATGTATAATGAATGATGAGAGATGTTTTTATGACATTAACAGTGTTATTGAGCACAAGTAGTATTCATGCTTTATTCAATTTAGTTATTTTATCTTTTCTTTTTTAAATATGTTACATTATGTATAACAAATCACAGATACCGGTTTAAAAAAAAAAAAAAAAAGTCTTATATTATATATATATATTTTTTAAACCGGTATCTGTGTAACAAATGATAAACTATGTCTGTTTGATCATTGACATTGGATTGATGTTGTTTTCAGAGAGGTCTCAAATGTGAATCGTGCCCTTGAGCAGCTCTAAGTGAATTGATACTGACGACTTCAGAATGTCAAGCCGTATTAAATGCCATTGGATCATATGGAGGTAAGAGCCTTTTTAAAAATTGTTTGCACTTGTGTAGTTCTTTAAATGGAGCTTGTGTTATGCTTGCACGGTGCTGTTCAAAGTTAGAGTAAAAATATTTCAGTGATAGTGCAGCGTGATTGTCATATGAGCTCGTGTAAACTACATGTACTGGATACATGCGAAAACAAGTTGTGTTAAAGGGACACTAGGCAGTCTTTATTTGTTTAAAACTTCTGGAGTTCGGTTACTTTTTTTCTGCATAGTTTGTGCATCATTAATATTATTTATTAGAATAGTTCAGAAGAAATTGTTTTACACATTACTTACTGTTGATAATAGTGCACCTATAATAATTTATTTAACTTTTAATGCAAGCAGGTTTAAATTTAACATGTTACCAGGTTAACAAATGAAGATGCTAATGTTAAAGCTTGATAAATACTTCAAGATTGCCGTGTGTCCCTTTAACATCATCTAATTGGTCTATGTGATGGGTCCTCAATTCATTAAAGGGACACAGAGCAAATTTCCAATCTTGTGTCTGTTTTACACATTTTCACATCAGAACAGACCACACATCTACAAAAGTGTCTTCTCAACTGCCCTATTTAATCATGTTTTATTTCTAAAACTAGCGGCATCACCAGGTTTTGAGAAAGAAAATAAATAGTTGTATATTAATGTTTTCTCCCCATGTAAAATGACCTTACTAAGTCATTAAAGTAAAATATCCTATGAACAAAACGTGTAAAATTTAACAATTTTAGATTTTTGGCCATACTTGTATTTTATTCCCCTTCTAGTAAAAATGGCTTATAGAACATTGCACCCTCTGTCAGATTTAACTTTCCTTATAATAGATTCTTGCTGTACTGTTGGGTGAAACATACATTAAAATGGTTCTATAATCATGTCAGTTCAATCATATACTCGTATGATACACAATATAATATGTATTGACCCTTTACTTGATGTGCCATTTACTCAGTTTTGGTCAAGGGACGTTTATAGCATATCGGCTTTGAATTCAGTGAACACGGATTCAATTCTTACTGGCGCCACTGGGTTACTTCGATGTGTCCTGCTAGCCTCGTTCGTCTGATGGGACCGTAATCCGGGTGGTCCTGTGTATCGGAGTCTGTCCTCCCTCCAAGCACGTTAAAGAACCATAGGTATCTAATCGGTAGTAAGCGTAGGGCAGGGTTCCTTGATGCCTATGTATCTTTCCTCCTCTCTTTCGGGCGGTTCGAAATAACCTAAACAACGTGTTGATGAGGCGTTAAACAATAATTAAATTTTAAACTGTCCCATTCCCCTAAATATGCCCTAGATCCCTCTCGCAACACCTGATTCAAATTGAATACTCTGCTCGACTTATATTAAATTCTATGTCTTTCTTTTCTTTCAGTCTGCACGTCATGTGGAAGAAGACTCCATGTACACCACTGGCCAGAGTCAATGCTGAAGTTTATGTTCGCTCAATTATTTGCTTAATAAAGTATACATATGAACTAAAATATTGTCTTTATAATTATGTCTTCCACCACAAAGTGGTAGGTGAGACAGATTAGATTTGGCCTTTCCGTTCGTCTGTCACAAATCTTGTCTGCGCTCCTTGTTGGATTTTGACGAAACTTTGTACAAACTCTTTATTACTTTCTCTGAAGCTAATTTCATAAAACTTCATACTTTAAATGCCTTTGGTGAAATGATAATCCCTGTTTATTTTGAAGTCAGTAGTTGAAAGGTCCGTTACCATGACCGGAAAATGAAAAGTATTGCCCACACAGTTTTCCCTCTTACCTAAAGCAAATTTCATGAAACTTCATTGTTGGACAGTGGAAAGAGGATGATCGTTTGATTTTTAGGTAAAAGATCAAGTTCCCTGCAGACATCCACTATCCAAGGATAAGCATATGTTACAACACACATGTTATAATATTAATGGTATAATATATGAATATTTTCTTGCACAATGTTGAATCCAGTAAAACAAGTGGTTTTGTTCACCGATACTGTCGCCTGTGAACCAAACCACTTGTTGTTAAATTTCAGGATTCAACAGTGTGTAAGACATATTCCGATCATCCATTTTTTTTTTAAATCATAAATTAAAAAATATATATATTAAAACAAACAAAACATGCTATTTGATGAAAACAGACGTATTTAAATTTTCAAAATAGCAATATTCGCAGAATATAGTAGATTTCAACTGCTGAAAACAAACATGTATTTTTTTTCCAGGAAATAATACTTCTATGAATATAGTATATATGTTCAGGGAAATGTTTAATATGTCTGTTTTCAAATACTACAAATCGTAACGCACCGCACATGTATATTCAGTATTTACTTTCAATATAGTAGTGAGTATGACTGCGTTCTGGGACCATATAAATATAAAAGAATAATATATATAAATATATATATATATATAAATATATATGCCCTATAAATATAAACGACCCGCACTTTTTGGATTCACGCGTACAGTGTTTCACAACACCACAAATCTGGCAAGTGCTCCATTGACACAATGTCATGTCCACGTTTATGTTATGAAATCTTCGAGTCGACACATAATCATGTTTGTTACCGACAGTAGCATGTATGTTACTCGTCAGTCATTTATTTACTTGGTTAAAGGGACACATGCCAATCTTGCTTTCTTTAAAACTCGAGTCGCCCCCTCAGTTTTAAACGAACAGTTAAAAGAATATACTTCTTTTTGCCTGTTAAACTTATATTAGTTTATCGCTTTTTCTGATTTCGAAAATTAACTCTGCAACGTATGTTGCCGCCATCATGATTTCATTTTCCGATATACCGTTGCAACATTGTTTGTTAAAATAAATTGGCCACTCTGACATAAACCCAAAGCATGTATAGATAAAAAAATTAGTGTAAAATACATGAACACATACATTTTAAATATATGTGTTTACATAACGAAATTATTTAATTGTTTCTGTAGCCGGTCGTCTTTCCTTAATGAATATGAATGTTGCCGTCTTTGGGTCGGACGGTCCTGTTACTTAATTAGTACTTGTCTCCGTTTATTGAAATTCTACATATATACAGAGGAGAGATGTATCTATATGATTTTGTTATTATGCTCGCTTCTAAAATGACGAAATAAATCGATTTGAATAAAAGGCGCATTCTCAGCAATACACAACGTATTGTGTGTACGGGTTGGAGTGGGGAAACCCACGGGGTTGGAGGGATACTACCGTAATGTTGCTCTCATAAATACTGTTAACATACTACATCAATAATATAACAACTACTGAACAATGCTGAAATCGATTTATCTTTATAAATGAATTCATAATTCCACAATTTTATTCCGTGCGAAGATCGATTTGGAACGTCGATTCGGCGTATTTAAACGATTACGGTGTACTTTGTTAATTTTCGGGGGAAAAAAGTACTTGCCTCCGATTTTTTTTATATTTTACATATCTACAGAGGAAAGATGTATTTACGCGTACATGCTTTTGTTTTTTTCTCTCGCTTCTAAAATGATGAAATAAATCAAATTTGATTAAAACTGCGCATTAGCAGCCTAATCAATACGGTATGGAGGGTGGTGGGGGTGGAATGAGGGGCGGGGCTGCAGGGATACTACCGTAATGGTGTCCTTCAGAAAAACGGTGAACATTCTACTCTAATAATTTATTAAATACAGAACAATGTTGAAATCAATATATCTCTTAAAAAGGATTTCACAATTTCATGGTTTTATATCCCGCGTGTACATTAACTTCGAAAGGCGATTGTTCATATTTTAGCGAACACGGTGTACTTTGTTAATTTTGGGGGAAAAAAAGTACTTTTTTCTGATTGACTTTAAATTTTGGGTTTTAATAGTAGACATGTCAATGAACACTTTCGTGAAAAAAAATTCATTCTCGCTGTTAAAACTTAATTTTTTTGCATTTTTTTCGGATTCAGAAAATTAGCACTGCAACATATATGTTCACAATCCTCATTTCCTTTCCCGACGTACCGTTACAATTTTGTTTGTTAAAACCTATTCTGAGCACTCCGGCATAAACCAAAAGCATGTATAGATCAGAAATTTAATCTGGAATGCATGGATACATACATTTGAAATATATGTATTGAAATAATGGAATTATTTCATTTATTGTGTACCCGGTCGCGTCTGTAAATGTATATGCATTATGCCGTCTTTGAGTCCGTGGGTCATGTTAGTTAATTTTGGGAAAAAAAAAGTACTTGTCTCCGATTTCATTAAAAATTTGCATATGGACAGAGGAAAGATTTATCTACGCGTACATGCATTTGTTTTTATTCTCGCTTCTAAAATGACAAAATAAATCGATTTTGATTTAAAAGCGCATTTTTGGCAATTTAAACCTTAAAACAACCTAAATTCATCCCTTTGAAAAATACCTTTAACTATTAATGGGAATTACACGAAGTGTACACCAATTCTGTTCGACCAATGTAGTTTGTGAATATTATTACTTTAACAACGATCTGTGATGGTGTTTTGTTATAATCACAGTTTATAAATAAGAGGTGAAGAAATCTGACCAGTGACAATTTTCCCGATAATGTCATTTTGTTATCGATTTTATCACGTGACCTTGTTTGATAAATATTCATACGCCATAGGGCTGGCGTTCCTACTGCTATACCAAAGGAGAAAAGACTTTAGCGTCCGATGTTTTTGGAACTGTACCATACGCCTGCCATTTTTCGGAACTGTACTAGCTACCTGGCAATAAATAATGGAACTGTACCATACTCCTGCCATTTTTCAATACCCGGTCGTGTTTAACAACCCACAATTATTTTAATAAAATGTTCTGTGGGCTAAAATTTGGACTGTTTATTCAGGAAAGATTATATTTTATGGCAGTATGTCTGAAATCTCTTAAACTTGACTATTTACCGAGTACCAGGTCTCTAACTTTCTAAAATCACATTTTTTAGCTTAATTTCAACATTTAACCTACCGTAACTCGCATAATATAGGTTCAAATTTCACGGGAATCAGGTGACATACACAACATTCCTTCCAAATTAAAATGGCCGATTCACTTTTCTAATAGTTTAAGGCTAACAAGTCATAAAACTAGATTTATTTACCCTTTTGAAACTTGTTTTTTTTTACCGGGAACTGTGCCTACGGCTGCCGAACTGTGCCTACGGCTGCCGGTAATCGGGTGTGAGATGTAACATTACAAAGCAAAATGCAATATAGCATTTTTCAATAAATCAAGGGCCATACATCTGTCATTACTAACAAGATATAGCTGTTTTTTTAACTTGTCCAAGATTTCATTGATATACAGAGATTTGCACAACTAGACATCATATTGAGGTTTCCTGCCAAATTTCGTAGAAATTCAAAAGGCCGTTTAGGAGGAGTAGCGCCGACAAGAAAGTTAAAGTAAAAATGTCAAAGAGCCATAACGCCGTCAAAGGCCAGCGAACCGGAACAAACGCGCGATATGCACAACTAGACATCTTGCCGATGCTTCGAGCCAAATTTCGTCGAAATCCAATAAGGAGTTTAGGAGGAATAGCGGCGACAAGAATTTTAAAGTAAAAATGTCAAGAGGCCGTAACTCCGTCAAAAATCAACGAACCGGAAAAAACGCAATATGCACAACTAGACATCATACAAATGCTTCCAGCTACATGTGCTAAGTTTCGTCAAATCCAACACGGCGTTTAAAAAAAAAACAAGCTAAAAAAAATAAAAACCTAAACAAATTATTAAAATAAAAAATCAAATAAAAAATAATAATAATAATAATCATAATAAAAACAAACTGTGTAACTTTGTTTGATTAAGATGGCTAAACAATTGTGGCCTGTATCGTGTTAACAACATGTAATACTGCATTATTTTCCATTTACGGACCATAACTCTGGTGTTACTGGTCCGAGCTTGCCCATTATCAAACTCGTCCGAGATCTTATGGTCATATACAATCTGGGCAAGTTTGGTTAAGATTGCTCAAGAAATGTGACATCTGTCGTGTAAATAAGATGAAAAACTGCATTTGTTGCTAATTCATGGGCCATAACACTGGTTTTACTTGTCCGATCTTACCCATTATTGAACTCGTCTGAGATGTTATAGTCATATAAGGATTTCTCAAGACATGTGGCCTGTATTGTGTAACAAGATGTAAAACTGCATTTTTTGCTAATTACGGGGACATAACTCTGGTATTACTTATCCGATCTGGTCCATTATCGTAGGTGTCTGAGATCTTATGGTCATATACAATCTATGCAAGTTTGGTTAAACTTGCTTAAGTAATGTGGCCTTGCCCATTATCAAACTCGTCTGAGATCTTATGGTCATATACAATCTGAGCAATCTTGGTTAAGATTGCTAAAGAAATGTGGCCTCTATCGTGTAAACAAGATGAAAAACTGCATTTTTTGCTAATTCAGGGGACATAACTCTAGTATTACTTCTCTGATCTGGCCCATTATCGTACGTAACCGAGATCGTATGGTCATATAAACCTTTGCAAGTTTGGTTAAACTTGCTTAAGTAATATGGCCTCCATCGTGTAAACAAGCTAAAACAGCATTTTGTTCTAATTCATGGTCCATAACTCTGGTGTTACTAGTCCGACCTGGCCCATCATCAAACTCGTCCGAGATATTATGGTCATATACAATCTGGGCAATCTTGGCTAAGATTGCTCAAGTAATGTGGCCTATATCGTGTAAACAATTGAATTGAATTGAATGTTGTTTAACGGCTCATCAACACAATACAGGTTATTTAGAGCCGCCCCAGAGAGAGGGGAAGGATACATAGGAATCCGGGAACCTGCCCTACTCTTATTATCGAATAGATTCCTATGGTTCTTTAACGTGCTCGGAGGATAGATCGATACACGGGACCGCCTGGTTTACGTCCCCATCCGAAAGACGATCGTGTAAACAAGCTAAATGGTAACGACAAACGACATACGACAGACGACGGACGACGGGCGAAGAGTGATCACAATAGCAGGTGAAAAATCGAACAGGAAAAGTAGAATTCAAGGACGACCGTCAACCACAAACACACACAGAAACAAACAACAAATATAAAGATGAATAAAAGGCAATATATGACATCACAAACACAAGAGGGTTAACAATAGGCTACCGCCTTGGAACGGTCAGTGGCATAAAAGTCCGCTGGGGGTTTAAACCAGGTGAAAAAACGTGTGTGCATTTGATTGTTTTTTAAAAGTTGCGTTCCGTAATCTCAGATCCTGTATCCGCTCCTGTTAATATCATTATAATGGCGTTTTATCGTTTTGAATATATAAGCGCAGTTTAAAAGTTCAGACATATCAGGTTTCTTCTTCTTACGGTTGAGCAATTAAAGACATATGCATTATTTTCAAAATTCAGACTGTATCGAGTTAAGTTCATGTTAGTGATGTGATTTCTACCACGTAACACCTATTTCTCCCCTCTGCACAAATATACAGACCATAATTGAAAACTAACCACACAATACACCCTTAAGAATTTAGATTTATTGAAGAAACCCATCGTGAATAAATTAAACTAGTTTTTGTTCGTAATCGGCTGAACATGTTTACATGAAGTGTATGGGTAAACTGAGCTTTAAATGGAGAACCACGAGGTGCACAACACGATTCATTAAGCTATGTCTATTTCTCAAATGCAAAAATCAGATTCTTGCTGAACCCTAAATGTAACAACTGCACTAAATTTAACAAACTGCACTAAAGGTAACACTTGTGGGACTAAAGGTAACACGTGCACTAAGGGTGACAACACATAGCCCTTCGCCCACTACACCTAAGCAAAACCCGCAGAACTTCGCCCACTACATCTAACCAAAACCCATAGCACTTCACCCACTACACCTAACAAACACATAGCCCTTCACCAATACACCGAACCAAACCCGAAACCCATCACCCACTACACCTAACAAAAAACATAGCCCATTCCCCCACCACGATACCTAACCAAACCCGTAGCCCTTCACCCAATACACCGAACCAAACCCGAAACCCATCACCCGCTACACGTAACAAAAAACATAGCCCATTCCCCACTAAACCTAACAAAACCATAGCCCTTCACCTACTACACCTAACCAAAACCCACAGACATCTAACCAAAACCTATAGCCCTTTACCCACGACACCTAACCAAACCCGTAACGTAACCCTTCACCCAACACCGAACGAGACCAGTAGCCCTTCATCCACTACACCTAACAAAACCATAGCCCTTTCCCCACTACACCTAACAAATGCATAGCCCTTCGCTCACTACACCTAACAAAACCATAGTCCTTCGCCCACTACACCTAACGAAACCATAGCCGCCCTTCACCCACTACACCTACCAAACCCATAGCCCTTCACCCATTACACCTAACAAAACCATAGTACTTCACCCACTACACCTAACAAAACCATAGCCCTATGCCCACGTAACAAAACCATAGCCTTTCACCCACTACACCTAACAAAACCATAGCCCTTAGCCCACTACACCTAACAAAACCATAGCCCTTCACCTATTACACATAACAAGTCCATAGCCATTCATTACATCTAAAACCACAAACACAGCCCTTCGCCGACTAAACCTAACAAAAGCCATTGCCCTCCATCCACTACACCTAACAAAACCATAGCCCTTCACCAACTACACCTAACATAACCATATCCCCCACCCTCTACACCTAACAAAACCATAGCCCTCCACCCACTGTGCACTATATTTCATCATGATATATATATATATATCGACTTAACCGACATCAACATAACCCACTTCAACTGTGTGACGTGATATATACTGAAAGGAAAAAGAAACGCATAATCCAAAAAATGCCTTATACTACACTATTATACACACATAATTCCACGTAATATTCTAGATATATCTCAATGTCTTTTGTGCAAAAAGTGGGTACTAATTACAGAAAGGACAACTCTTTCATACAGTAGAACTTTAAATCAAAGTATACTTTGTTACACGGAATTCATCAATGTTGAAGTTTCGCTTGAAAAGGTCAAGCCATTTCAGTATTGTGTTTAATGTTAAGAGATTGCAACGCTTAAAGCCTGAGTTTGCTAGGCCAAATGCGCATTCTGTTGATAATGAAACTTTAAAGGGGTAACTATTGGTGTGTTCGGTGCTGTTGAAACCTTCTTTCCAAAAGGACAGGCATAATGTCGCCCTGTGCCATTCGATTAGCAGTAGCGTATTCAACACAGAATATATAGCGAAAATACCCATTATGCGTTTCTTTTTCCTTTCAGTATATGTAAAGTCTCAAACATGTTAAACATGCAAGGAAGCTGTTTCCTGCGCATGAAGTTGGCTCTGCGATCTGCATTCAACATTCGATTACAGTTCTGCGTTCAACATTAGGACCCAGTTCTGCGTTCACCATTCGGACACAGTTCTGCGTTCAACACTCGGACCCAGTTCTGCGTTCAACATTCGAAGTCAGTTCTGCGTTCAACCTTCGAATCCAGTTCGGCGTTGAACATTCGGACCCAGTTCCGAATTCAACATTCAAAGCCAGTTCTACGTTGAACATTTGGACCCAGTTCAGCATTATAATAATGTTTCTTTCGTAATGATATTATTATAACATGCAACTGAGTCGTTTACATACCAGTACATACTTTGTTGCCTTCTAACATTTAGCGGTTAACGGATGCCACTAAACGTTATATGTTAAATTTAAAAACATTTAGCGTTTAGTAATTTTTTAACATTTAGCGGAAGTTTTAACATTTAGCGTAAGATATTTTCGGAAGTTTTAACATTTAACGGAATGTTAACATTTAGCGGTGCTACACATAGTAATTTGATTAGAAACACCAACTTCTATCACAATTTTTTTTTTTTATGAATGTGCACTTACTTTCTAAACAGATGTGTTCTTAATACAAATACAAAGTCTTCATAACTCTTATACAAATTATAATAATCGTAAACAGCAGCAGTTGTTATAGTGGTACCACACACAATGAGTTGCTAGTTCCTCACACTTGAGATTTCAGTTAGCTGACCAATTAAAGAAGTCACAGCTATATTGCGGTTATTGCACATTCGTTAAGTCGCTGCCGTAGGTGTTAATTATTTATTCAGTCAGTGCATTACACGGACGACCCCCGTTGATTTGGCACTTGTAAATACTCCTCTGACTAGGGAGCGTAACTTGATCAATTCGGGAAATAGCTTTTAAACTATGAAAATATAGCTGTTAAATCATGAACATTTTGTTTTGATGAAAAATCCAGAACTTTTACCCTTAAATCCGGAGATCCGGAGAGCGACTGAACAATCCGGAGAATCCGGGTTTTAACCGGAGATTTGGCAGGCCTGTTAAAGAAGTGTATATGCATGAATTAACTGTGGAAAAAGTTGTATGCTGTGTATAAATAATTATTACTCTGAAAGACGTAGCGTTCATTTTAATGAAATTGACGGAGCTTGTACGTCCCGCTTTTTATTAACATTTGACTTTATGCAGATTATTTTGTATAATAAACGACATACTATGATATAGAAACATATATGTGTTAACATTTTAGTAAAATAAATGCATATACGTAAAAAAAAGCACTTGTAAGGTATCATCTATAAAATGTAATTTGGGCACCGTGTATTAAACGACCGAATTGGAAGAAATCATTTCGGCAATCGTTAACGCTGGGACCAATCCCGTCATTCTTCGGGATGCCGCAACGTGTGTATCATGGCGCTTCGGTATGTTCAAAATCTTGACATTCTGTTAGCCGGAAGGCAACGGCACAGATAATAGTGCACTGTTGTTATGTAAACAATATGACCGATACCCACACGTGTTGATGTATGATTTGCGTTGAGTGTTTGTTTTTTACAATGCAGATGAAGGTTTTATCACTGCTTTGATGCATAAAGATAATTATTTTTGCATATTACTGACTGTTGATTATATTGCTCCAATAATAGTTTCACAACATAGTAGAATAAGAACAAAACAAGAGGCAAAATATGGCCTGTGGACGCCCTACTGGCCAAAATGGCTCTTGTGCATGGGTTATCATCATAAAATTCCCTTCAGTACTTCTTTTAACAAACTGGAAACAACAACAAACAAAAAACAAACAAATAACAACACCACAACAGAAATTCAAACCTTTGACCCATGCTAACAATTAAAACAAACTCACAATTTTAATTTTAAAATATAAATGATAATAAAAAAAACACTAAACCGAAAAAAGTTTCTTAAAAAATATATATATAAAAAAAATTATTTAAAATATTTTTCTTGAACAACCAAAAATTAAAAAAAACACGGGTAATGATAAAAACATCAACAAAAAATATTTAAATATTTCTCTTTAACAACCAAAAAAATAGTATGAAAAAATTAAAATAAATAATAATAAATATGAAGCTACGAGTCGACCCCCGGTTCCCAATATAGACTATTTAAGACAATCAAGGGCCATATCTCTTGTGTTACTTGTCTGATCTAGTTAATTTTTGAACTTGTCCGAGCTTTCATTGATACAAAGACAGTGACAAAATTTGGTAAAGATCAAATTAACAAGAGGTCCAAGAGGTCCTGTATCGCTCTACTGGCTATATGGAGTATTTGATGGGGAACATGACAAAAACATGCGCAACTAGATTTGGTACTGTTTCATTCCCTCACAGTTTCATTAAATTCCGGCCAAATGAAATCTCTATCGTCTTAATGGGGGCAAATGTAGCACTTTTTAGCTAAATCAAGGGCCGTAACTCCAGTGTTACTAATACGATTAGACTGGTTTTCAAACTTTTCTGAACTTACATTGATATTTACAATCTATGTAAGTTTGGTAAAGATCAAATAATAAATTAAGTTGCTAGTGTTCACATGGCAGAATATAGCTTTTTTTTCAGAAAAACAAGGGCCATAACTCTGCTGTTACTAATCCCATTTGGCTGGTTTTCTAACTTGTCCGAGCTTTCATTGATATTAATAATCTGTGCAAGTTCGGTAAAGATCAAATAATAAATGAAGGTACTCGAGGATTCATATGGCAGAATATGGCATTTTTCAGCATATCAAGGGCCATAACTCTGCTGTTACTCATTTAATATGGCTAGTTTTCAACCTCTTCCGAGGTTTTATTGATAATAACAATCATTGTAAGTTTGGTAAAGATCAAATAATAAATGAAGGTACTAGAGCGTTCACAGGGCGGAAAATGGAATTTTCAGAAAAACAAGGGCCATGACTCCGGTGAAATTAATCCGATCTTTCTGGTATTCGAACTTATCCGAGCTTTTATTGATATAAAGACATTGGCAAAGTTTCGTAAAGATCCGATTTATAATGAAGGCACAAGGCAAAAGTTAACGGACGGACAACCCATAAGGTCTGCTGATTAAGGTCAAAATGATACTGGATTAATAAATCGAGACGTTAATTTTTTTAATGCTTGATAAACACTTCAAGATAGCCGTGTGTCCCTTTAAGTGTTGAGTTAAAGCATAAAACAAGCTCTAGAAAGACAGCTTCGTTTGATATTAACTCTTATATGCACAATTAGTTATTATCACTCAAACTTGCTGTTACCGATCGAAGACGTATATCTTTGAACAGTATATCTTCGAACAATCTATAAACACATTAATTTGACCATGACTGTGAATAAAAAATAGTGAGCTTCCATATAAGTATTATTTAAACTTTGTCTCGTAATTTTGTTAAAGGGACACTGTCCGTAAGTGAGCAGATATTGAGCATAACCAAATAACTGTCTGACTTTTATTCAGTGAAATATATACATGAAAACATGAGCGTAGACACTAAGAAGTCTGTAGTAATACATTCGTGAGTTTGAAAAAAAAGAGCTTAAATTGTTATTTGTAAATAAAGTGGGACCACTTTACGCTCACTTTTATTACCGCGAGTGTAATTTTAGTTTGGGCTGCGAGTTCAAACGCCAGAAATGGTTTCTCTTTTTTTTGTACCGCGATTGAATTCCGTCAAACAATCCTGCTTTAATTAGTAAATATTCAGTAATGTTTGATGTGTAATGTTTGCGAACATAATAAGTGTGTGTATTATAAGCTATTAGTTACGGACAGTGTCCCTTTAATAATGTTGTTTTGACTAGTTCATTTAAGCTGAACTTAAATGTATTTAACAAATTCAAATTCAATTCAAATAGTTTATTGGCATAACATATACATGTTTATTGCCTTGAACTAGGCGGGTTACAAAAACATACAGAGAAGAAACATAATACATATATACATTCACTCATTACACTACATCAAAAAAAGAATTTATAGTTATTAGTTATTAACATTTAATAAATGTTATTAACAATTTTCAATATTCAGTATTCAATTAAGGCAAATTAATAAAATGTAGTATTTACAGAATTCCTCAACTTATATAGTAAATATATTTTCAGGTGTTATTCATTATTTTGTATTAATCAACTTTACTTCTTAATTCATTTGCAAAAAAACACATACTTAGCTAAACGTTTTAACAAACCCGATTGATCAGATTTCATAAGCGAAATGAATTTTTGTTTTGTTGGAAAGGAGCAGTAATAATTAGGCAAACATTCTTTACGTAAGTTTCTCTATTTTGGACAAATCATTAGAAAATGATACTCATTTTCAACAAAATGACATTCCCTTTAAGGAATACTGTTGATTTTTTGACCGCCACTTTCCTGTTGGAGAGCTATAGCTCTCACATCCAATGTGTCTCAATAGAAAACTGCTATTCCAATGTCTTAAAATACACAGGCCATAGTTTTTTTATCATTTATATCATTCTCACAAGACACCATTATTGGTTATATAGCAATGGGAATAATGTTATTCACTTGGCGTTTGTGCGCTTTTAAATGCTGGTAGTAAATGGCAAATTTCATGAAGCGCGTTATCTTAACTGTACATAAGACAAAATTGTCATGTATTTTGCCAATGTCGCTCTTATATAATGTCTACAGTTGTGGTGTTAAAACTGCTTCAAATGGATTGCACGAAAGTGAAGTCCCGTGTTCTGCGCCTTGTACATTTTCAGAGGATCCCTGTACTTCATGTAGAGAACCTGAAAGAGAGAAATATATTTTTGTCATCCAGAAAGAGTAAAAACAACGTGAAACACACCTTCATGAGATAATCAACTTAAAGGGACTAGACTCGATCTGAAATTAGTGTGATTGGTGAATATAGCACCATTCATTTTAAAGCTCAAGGCAAAGTAAACGGGACAATTATATGGAAAGCCCTAAGCAGAGTACAATAAGAAGTTGTCAAGTTTTCCAAACCAAACTTATTCATTTACAATAATTGTGTTTAAACTTTTATGCACAGAGAATATGAAACACACTGTCTATTGATGGTCGTGTTCGTGTTTGGATTACCATAAATTGCATATAACTGTCATAATTCTTCCAGACTGCATCCAGTCTATCTAAATCGGTGTTGACAGTGTTCATGTAACGTACATGTATACATTGTATAAAGTGGAAGAATGTGTATCAGAGACGTAATTGTATTAGAAAATACATTAGAAAATTATGTCCACAGGACACGGATTCTCTGTTTCCAGTCACATAAAAGCACTTTAATATGTACGAACATGCTGCTGTTCGTTAGGTTAGTTAGGTTTTCAAGCCCTCCACCCCCACCCAATTGCACCCCATTCCCAAACAATAACCCAATAAATAGTTATACCTGAATGGCCAGAAACCAACGAAATTCATTACGTGGACGCCGCTTTATCTTTAAGACCCCGTACGTATAAGCGTTTATTTATCCTCGCTGTATTGCACTAAGCATTTTAGCGAGCAGACCTCGGGTTTAAAGTCTCATCCGAAGGACTGGTAAGGTAGGAAATACTTTTTGAAATATTTCGATAATTAGCCCAAATTCAGTCTTGACTGGGATTGAACGCGCGATCCCTGGGTTACTAAGCCGCAATGCTAACCATTACATCATGGCGCTACCTCTTTAAGACCCCAAGGTCGCATCTTGGCTTATATGGCGAAACGGGGTACATTGGGGTCTTCATTATCTACTTAATCTTCCTTCAGTGGCCCCAACCTTTGATTTTATCGAAATGTATTTTATTTGATATGCATAATATGTCGTTTGTATATTTTTGCGGGGTTTAAATATGTGTGTAAGACGTAAAAATATCCATTAGTACGATTAGTACGAACGCCGCTCCTGACCGAAAACATAAGACGTCTTTGTGACGTCATAATTTCTTCATCCCAAAACCTGCGCCATTGTTCAGTTATACGTTCACTGCTTAGCGTGCTAAATTAAAGTAAATTGCATTATCTTTAACTTGTTCATGCTTATGATGGAGCGGGTCGTTGGAATAGTATGAGGCGCCATACGTGACTATATGTTGTAAGATAAATATATACGTTGTGTGTAATATATATATTTATCATATTTATACTCATTTTTGGCCCGCAATATGCACAAAGTACCCTACAATAAGCTCTCGAGAATTGAGCCATATCATAAACGGTCAAGTGACCGGGTCAATATGGATATGCATTTTCGGCCCGGTCACATGACCTAAATCTGGCGTATTGGACAAATATTTTTCAAAATTTACAGTTTCAGTGAAAATTGAGTAAACAGGTTTTTGCTAGTTACTGTGTCACCTGATTCATTTTTTTAGCTGTACACGTCCACTCTGGTCAACGTAAACTGTAATGGAGTGACGTCGGAAGAGATCGAATATTGATTGTCATTGATTTGTGTTCTTTATTATATAAAACCAAAACAGATAAGTAGTTATAAACGTTGAATAATCGAACACAATAGTTTATTTAAAGAATAGGGGGTGGGGGGATTGTCATAGATTTGTGTTCTTTATTATATAAAACCAAAACAGGTAAGCAGTTACAAACGTACCATAATCGAACAAAATAGTTTATTTAAAGAATTGGGGGGGGGGGGGGGGGCGGGGGAGGGGGGGTGGTACTGTGGGGTGGGTGCGACGCGGAAAAACAGCTGGCAGGCAAACACATAAAATACGCTTTACATTTGAATTCCGCATATCCCACTCCCGCATATGCGCCCTTCTGAATAATTCTGGATAATGTAATAATATTTTTTATCGACCGATAATGTAAAACTTTTCGGAGAAAGGGTTAAACAAGGTGAACAATGGAGCCTATTGCTGTAAGTTTGTACGCCTCTAGTCTTGGACGCCTACGCACAGGCGGCCAAACCCAAACACGAGAGTGTCGGGCCCAGGACCGAATGGTTTTCGAAAGAGACTCCATATTGCAAGGTAATACTAGATTTACATTTAAAAATGATATATGAATTGATATATGAATTTGTATTCCTAATTTGAATTTATACGAGTATTCAAGGATACTGTCTGCTGATTTGCATTTTAATTTGACAGGTGATTATATTATAGTTTAGCATTGAAATAAAAGTGGTATTTCATACGTGTGAAATGTAGAGTTTTATTTTTTCACTGCCGGAACTACCTTTTTTTTTTTCAAAAACTATTTTTTTCCGAAAGTTGCTATAAAGGTTATATCATTGGATTGGAAATAACTTCATAAAAAAAATGAGTCGTAGATTATTGAAATCGGTTAAGTAGTTTAGAAGAGAAATCGGTTAAGTAGTTTAGAAGATATGGGGAAATAAAAACATCAATTTTATCATACTAAGCCAATGACGTCGTCAATTTTTTCTTAATTTTTGATTGAACACTTTGATTATAAAACAAAAAACAAAAAGAAAATGTGTTGTTTTGTCGTAAATAACAGATTGTATTTCATCTCGAAGTGATCAAACTTCAATATTTACACTCATGCTTCGCATTCGTGAAAATATAAAGTTTTCACATTTCTCGATAAAATCAAATCTGTTATTCACACCAAAACAACATATTCAACGATACTGTCTGCTGATTTGAATTTCAATTTGCTTTTCGTGATCTATGTCTGGCCTTTTTCCCCCTGTAAGACGGTCTTTTATGGTCTGACAACAGCTATTCAGTTTTAATCAAAGATGGGAAATAAACATCAACAGATGAGACTCTTTAATAATTTGAATCACGTATTTACCTTATTGATGTGTACAGTTAATATTTATCAATTTAACACACGTACTATGCACTCGTCCGCAATAATGGGACTGTTACTGTTGAATGTGGCGGGGTTAATTTTAATAATTTCTACCTTTCATGAGTTATTTGAAGTTAAATAAATATGCACATAGTAATATATTTTGTAATAGGATTACTGTGCTTCTTTTAGAATATATATAGTATAGACCACCCACGTCGTTTACCATTCGATCACGGAGACGTTCACACAAGGAAAGATATGCTCGTCAAATGCTCGTCAAATGTATAAGGTTTCAGTAACAGTTTTTACCTACACTGTATTAACAATTTTTACTTACACTGTATTAACAAGTATTACTTCATTATATACCTATGTAGCCGTGCCTTTAATAGTGGTTCAAGGGAGACAACTGCTATAGTTCTCTGTAGTATGTTTACTCATATTTATGTCCCTTATTCCACAGGTAGATAGCTGGCTATGTTCACAGTACTGAGTAATAACTGTAAAAGTTAATGAGACCATTTATCATGAGATCAATGTATTATTTATATTGTATACGGTTGTCATATATGTCTTGACAAACTGATTATTGTACAAATACAGCTTGGTTGACAGGATTGAGTGAGTGAAAACTAACTTAGGTCACCCCTAACACTGCATGGCATGATAACTCTAACTAACTCAGTCTTTGCCTACCTTCTCTAAGAGAAACACCTATTTCAGTACAGAGATGTAATAATATATATTTTAGTAGTTTTCTATAGACTTGTAAAGGTCTGATTGAGAATGTAGTTTTATATATTCTACAGCTATTCGATTCTTGGTAAATATTTGTTGCAGAACCTAAATATGGATTTGTCTGGTGAGTTCTCGATTGTTTGGTATATTAATGAAATTGCCGCGTTTGTAGATAATGTATTTCTGTAATGGCTGCAATGTCATTTATGTTGTAA
The DNA here is from genome assembly GCA_037043455.1 of Cyrtodaria siliqua. NCBI lineage: Eukaryota > Metazoa > Mollusca > Bivalvia > Adapedonta > Hiatellidae > Cyrtodaria > Cyrtodaria siliqua. Next base: position 55,441 of record JAWPHD010013144.1, read on the forward strand.
TTGTTTGGTAAATGTGATGTTTGTATATATTGCAGGCTTTATATTACCCATATATAAAGAACCCTAAATCATGGATTGGAGTTGTTGAATTTACCCCCATAAGACCATGGTTACACCTATAAAAGCGGCATGTCTCATCCCATGTAAAATTACTATTTACGGATGTTTTTGTTATCAAATTATAAATCAGACGCATTCCGGGAAAACAATAACTTATTAAATAAATGTTTCATAAACAGAATGCCGCGGATTAAAGTGAATGTCCAATGACACGCATGCAGATAAGAACCCCCTCCCCCCACCCCCCAAGCCCCCCCCCACCCACTCACCCGCCCACACACACACACCATCACCAACAACTTTATCCATATTATGAATATACTCCATTGATTACAATAGACTGATGCATCTATAATAGCATCGTTTTCAGTATAATTGTTGTCGAGTTTGGAGATTCCTATATTGAACACACGTTTGTTTGAAAGATCACACTAAATGCGTTTCTCCATAACGGAACTCTTTCATTCTTTCGTTTGTCCAGGCATTCAAATTCACTGAATCTGATATCAGCAGAGTCAGACATCATTGGTCTGAAACTACTGTTTCTTTTATGTCACAATTCAATCCCACAAACTAGACAATGTGTATTATCTGCCAGAAAACATACGGAAAAGGAATACAACTAGTGGGACCCAGTTTGTTAAAAAAAAAAAAGATACAGTTGTAATATATACGGGCTATAAGTTTAAATACCTGAGGAGGTCCTTCACACATGTGAGAAACACGTTTTTCAGCACGTTAGTGTGCAGGCACTACACGCATCGTCTTGAGTTACACACGTTTATCGATTTGTTTAATTGTTCGTTTGTTATACGGAGCAATGTAGTGTAAGAATAAATTCAACACACAGTTGTATATTGTTTGTCAGTGTTTTAAAAATACCAAAATGCCTGTTTATTTCATTTTTTTCAGACTTTAATCACCAATAATAGTATGACAACTTCAGTTCATACCATTAAACAAATCGGCATAACATGACATGTATTGGTGGCAAAAGCATGTGTCTGGCATGTTTTCTCGGATTTGTCTGGACTGATACTTTAAATAAATAATTTAACGGCGTTTCATGTACATTCGCAACGAATAGTACATGTATGAAAAAGAAGAATTTTCCAAAAAGTATTAGTTGCGAATGGGATTAATTGTTTGCGTTGCGTATTTAATTTTAAACAACATAGTATAATCAGTGTACGCCGATGATAGTTTATAATTATTAAATGCCGCTTACAAAATGATTGAGGCTCCCTTCTTTTTCACTACATGTATATCTTGTTGTAATTCAGTTTGTAATATAAATACCGAGACAATTGTCGACCTTTTAGTAGACGTCCGATAAGCTCCGCCCACAAATTACCTGTATCGATAAAACTTAATAAGCTCCGCCCACGGCTACTCTCTAATGCTTAAACGAAATAAGCCGTGTCCACTTAATGTGGACGGACAGACCAAACCATAAGCCTGGATTTGCTTCGCAATTCGGCTAAAAGACAAATCCCACCAAAAAAGAGAAAAATATACTCTTTAGTGATTTTTGTCACCATTTTGGGAAGGGTACAGGTACCCATTCAACTGCGAAAATTTGCGTGGTTTTGCCTTAATTGGGAATTTTTCACTTTTTAACAAAAGCAATATTGTATGTTTATATACTTTGCAAACACATAACCATGTATATATACACATTCTCTTGTAGTATTCCATTACCCTCCCATAAAAGTAAATATTTTCCATCTTTTTCTGTTTAATGTTTCAGTGTAAAATATTTACAAAAAAAACACAAAACATTTTTGAAGTTGGATTTGCTTTTATATAATTTTTGGCTTTGGAAATGGTACCATTTTTTGGTACCACTTATGAAACTTATTTATAAGGGGAAAACACTGCTCTCGTCCCATTTTAACTGATTGTTTCCCCTCAAATTCCAATAGATCCTCTATTTGTCAAGTAAAAACTTTTAAAAGTTAACGATCATTAACGGTCACATAGAACGATATAAACATTTAAAACATTTAAAAATGTGATTTCATTCATACAAAAGGTTTTAACCCTTGCGCTAGATTCGCTATTGGCCGTGATTTTGTTTAAGTAATCCATCTTCATATTAAACTATAATAAATGATGTTATTGTTTGGGGCGCTATAGTTTCCGCCAAAGGTTTGTTTTACTTTTCAGACACAATTTGGTTACCGGTATTGCCTTAATATGTTTTATATTGTGGTGAAACAGACATGTTTAGTGGTAAATATCTTATTTTTAAAAATTGTTCGAGAAATAAAAAATTTCACATGCGAAAATTGTTTTTTATAGGGATATTTTAAATTGATACAAATTTCTTCATCAAAACATGTTTTATTTTTTTTAGGAATTTCTATCAAACAATGGTTTAACTTCGTTTTGTTGTCTAAAATGCGTTGGATGCTGCGTACCCTCGTCATTGGTCATTTTGTACCATTGTGTACGATGGTCATCAGATGTTTCGTACCCTCTACCCAGTGGACATGTTAAAATACGGGAAGAGTACGTATGCGTACAAAACGTCCAATGTATGGGTACGAACAGACCTGAGATTCATGGCTTGTTACAGTAGTGAAAAATCAAAAAATATGAAAACACTAGTAAATGCCATAAAATTCAGGTCAATGGTATGAATGTCAATAGCAGGGAACAAAATGCTCAAGGCCAAAAAGAAAAATAGGTGTGTTTCCTATTGCATGCTCTAAAAAAATAGGGTAGGTCGTAGTACATGAAAAAATACACGACGTCTACGAACGGCGAAATGATTTTTGACGCATCTATAAACGGCCATATGTAAAAAGAGCACCCAAAGACGTCAAATAAATGAGACTAGGTAGGTCGGTACTAGATAGGCATTTTTTTTTCTTCAAAAGATCTCCCTAAAACTTCACTACATATGTTTTAAAATGTTGATTATTAAATCACATAGTACACGTATGCAAAGAGGAGTCCATCATAAACATCTAGGCGTAATCCTTAGTCATGATGGGTCCTGGCATCAACATATTTCAAATATTGTAATATCTGCGACTAAGGTATTAGGTTCAATGAAATTAATGAAATTTAAACTAAAACGTCAAACGCTTAATCAAATATACAAATCTTACCTTCGCCCTATTTACCTTCGCCTCTCGCCCTATTTTAGAATACGCAGCTATTGCATGGGATAGTTGAAAAATACAATATGAAGCCGCGCGAATAGTTACTGGCCTGACTCGTTCTGTCGCTATATAAAAATTGTAAACTGAAATTGGTTGGGTCTCTCTGGCCTATAGAAGACACATCCAAAAGTTGATATTGACCTTTAAGTTTAAAAATGGAGATTTACCGAGTTACTTGAATGAAATATTCCCTGCAACTATTTCGGAATCGAATCCTTACAACTTGAGAAACAGTCATCTCTAAAACTTTGGAACGAATATTAATAATCGCGAAGCACCATCCCTTTCGAGTTTTAAAACTAGACTTAACAATTACTTTAAACCACCTATAGTACCCCCAATACTACATACTGGGTGATAGATACCTTTCAGTTCTACATGCGCGTTTGCAAAACAATTGCAGCAATTTAAACGCTGATCTGTTTCTTAATCATTCGAGGGATAATCCCAATTGTATATGTGGTGATGGTTTTGAAGATGTTGAGCATTATTTGTTCAGATGTGTAATTTTCAGAAATGAAAGACGGCAATTATTTTTAGACACTCGTATATTTCATCCTTTAAGTACTCACAAACTTTTATACGGCATCGACCAACTAATAGACGAGGAAAATCATATTCTATTTACTCAAGTTCAAAACTATATTAAAAACACTAAACGATTCCAAAATCCTTAATTTTTCATCAATATAACGTTGTATTTTGTCTATATCAACTGTCGCTATGTTTCTATTAGCCTGGACGGGTATATTGTGGTGTTATTTTGATGGAGATTGCGTGGGGGTATAGAATGGCACGGCAGGGATTTTTTTTGTTGTTGTTTTGTTTTTGTTTTTCCTTATCAAATTTATATTTAAATGTATTGTCACAATTCCAAACCGATAATCACGTACACTTTTTCAGCCACAATGGAGAGAACTGTAACTAATGTTGTAATAACTTGTAGTTCAATGCATTTGCATATGTTTCTATGAATATTGTGATGTTGAATTGATGTATTGTAACATATATGCAATACAATATTATTAAACTAACGGTGCGTGCGCGTTCGTGATAACGATACATTTCTTGCATTGAATTATATGCATCGTAACATAACATTTTATTTTTTTTGGAGTGAATATCATTTTTATTTCACCGAGAAGCGAGAAAACTTTATATTTTCACGAATGCGAAGCATGAGTGAAAATATATAAGTTTTCTCACTTCGAGATAAAATAAAATATGTTACTCACGATAAAACATCAACTTTTCTTTTTCTTTTATGATTTTACAAACAATTTTCAAGAAAAGTAATGCAAGGGAATCAACTATTTTAAATACAGTATTTCATTGCTTATCATAAAATGAATATTTTTATTGACTTAACGCAATGTAATTTATTTTTATACAAATATGGAAGAGTATTAACGCAACAAAAATCCAGACATGTAGAATATACTACATTTTATATTTGTAAACTTAGAAATGCAGACATGTAGATACTTATTTTACATTTGTAAATTTACAAATGTAAAATGCAGACGTGTAAACATGTAATTGCGAAACATGAAGATGTTAACATAGACATGTGTGTGCATATAAGTATATATACCTTTTACATGCGTTTTATATGCGTATGTCGTTTTATTTTTGGTTCTGTTGGTCTGGTACTTCATGGTGGTTAAGAGATGGGGATGCACGGTGGGTTATGGTATGTGTGTGTGGGGGGTGGTGTGGGTGGGTGGGGGGGGGGGGACACGTTTCGTGAGATATGGTTGGGTGAAGCTAAGAAATAAAAGAATGTATTGAATGTATGACGGAGTGAAAAAATTCCTGAGATGCTAGTGAAGCTGGGAGTGTTGAAATTTGTGTGTGTGTGTGTGTGTGTGTGTTTGTAGGGGATGGAAGGGGTGGGGGTGGCAGGCGCTGATGGAGGTGTAATTTAAAAGTCTATATTTTCAGGAGATTATGAAACGATGCAGATGTATGTTTGTACGCCTGTATATTTTCGAACGTACATGTGAGCTCACAAGGTCACACTGCAGTATACATACCAAAGGCGAACTCAGTAATGAAGTTGTGCTAATACAAAAAAAACATAGGCATTTAACACGCATATTAAACGTATACGTATTTAGGCATACATATACCCACGAAGATACAGACGTACGTACGTACGAACGTACATTGTCGTACTTTATACTTCTAGCGACTATCTTTGTGGCATAAACATCTGGCGGCCACCTTTTAATAGCGATGTTCGGATATGTCCGTCAAAGTCGCGCCCCTTTTTAGCTTCGGGTATATCCGTAAAAGTCCGAGCATTTCCTCGGCATAAGGTCATCACGTACGACTTGGAAGGTATAGTTAAAACAATATCGATCTGAAGCATGCGGATTTACAATTGTACACATGTAAAATATACTTTTCGAGTTTGCATGCCTTAATTGACAATTGTACATGTCCACAATATAATTTTTTTAGCCGTTTTGAATGTGTGAGTGAGTGTGTGGGTGGGTATATGACGTACGAATTGAATAAGCATTACCAGTCTAACACAAGTTATGCCCAAAATAAACAGGGCTTTGTCCGGTCACTTATGGGCAACTGTGTGTATTAGTATGTATGTGTATGTCTGGGTGACGAACTATCTGACATTACAGGTCTATGACGAGTTATGTCAGGCATGAACAGCGCCACGGCATGTCACTGAGAGGTGTCACGGTGGTGCTATATCCCAAGGGAGAGGCTACTTCTCCCCAGGTTCGTACATGGGATGTGGACTGTTTAGGCGGTCAGAAGTAAACAAAATCGCAGCTGTTCTAATTTTTTATTATTATTGATCTCAAATATACTGGATAAAGGCACTTATGTTTATTTATAAGCCACAGTTAATTTTCTCAATTTTAAACACCTTAACAGGAACATCTAAAGATGTTATCTCCTGTATCTAATTATGACTGGAACATCTAACGATATTTTATCCCGTTTTCTCAGGAACATCTAACGATGTTGTCTCCTGCTAAATGGATTAATATTTAATTAAAGTAAGACAGATCCCTAACGGGGTTTTGTACTGTCAGGTCTAACCAACACAATAACTGTGTTCCGAGGGAACTTACTTACCAGTAATCCTTGCCAGTCATGAAGATGATGATTTCTAAGGTTTAAAGTCCCTCTACCATATGAGCCCCCGGGAAGAATCCCCCATTGACTCGGCATTATGTCTGGACTACTGTGTGAGTGATTGTGTGTAGTGCTATGTATCTATCTACAGTCTACTTGAAGCAGATATAGTGCTGCCACACTGGAATATCACGCAGTAGTACATGATACCCCACCCAGACACATTATTCTGACACCGGGTTGACCAGACGTAGTACTACCCATTATTTGCTTGTCAGGCATGGGTTACAAGTAACTACTCCATTTTTAAATTCTTTGGTATGACGCGGTCAGTGGACTCGAACTTCGGCAAGACAGACACTCTAACCACTACACCACAATGCTTCGGTTCGCCGTAGTATATGTGTGCGTGTGTGTGTGTGTGTGTAGTTCAAAGTTGTATAGTCCCTCCGCCAACAAACTCAATGCGCCTTAGGGCGCACCGAGATGGGTACAATAGAGTCTGGACTTTACGCCGTAGTATATAGGAAAATTAAGGCATATAATAACTATCTAATTTTACTTTATAATAATGTTCAAATGGATAAGGCAATATTTACAATACTTAGGGATGCTATCAGAAATGAAATAAACATAGACTTTTATGCGGAAATAGCCAAGTTAAACACTATCATTACAATTCTACAACACGATCGCATATCAAATATCAAAATAGCAGTTACTACCTCCCTTTAATCTCCACTTTTAGAGGGCTCCGGGTCATTTCGTGCCAAAACCAGTTCGTGCCAGGGATGTTTCGTGCCAGGGATGCTTCGTCCGGGATGATTCGTTATTTATTTTTACATTTTAATCAAGCCACCACCTTGAATTATAGTCTAATACAGCCTAATACAGAATAAGGCAGAAAAAAAGAAAATAATAACTAACAAATAGTAAAATGTAAATATACTATTTAACCAATAATAGTATATGGTATTAATGGATTATAATAAGAACGTTAGCCACTATATATCATAGTGTTTCCAGCTGGCACTTCGTGGAGGTGTGACTAGGACTTTGGCGATTTAAAATAAGAAAATATGTTTTTAATTTGTTTTCTAATATTATATCACCCATTTGCCAGCCATCCCCCACCCACCAAGTCAATTTTGTTGTTGAACTCGACATATGCTGTTTTCTTTTGTCATTGTTTTTTGTCTTTTTTTTTTTTTTTTTTTTTTTTGTTGTTGTTTATTTGTAGTCACCAGTACCTTGAAAATGTGATATTTAATGGTTAACCCCAATGTTTCTAATTCTATTAAACAGTATACAACTAGTATTTATAGTTCAGTTTCATCTCCCGTTTAAAACTGTCCGTACATCTTGGAAGCCGCCGATAAAAAATCACTGGTGCTTATATCCCCTGTGCTATACTTCTCCAAAGTCTTCTCCAGTGCTGCCTGTATCCTACAATATTTCTTCCTTGCGTCCCTCGCAAACAGGCCATCCTGTACAAGTCGTAGGTTGGTGTCGACGAGCGCACCTTCCCTGAGGAGGAACGGAATCAGGACGTAGACTGGTAACCCCAGTTCGTTAACCTTTTTGTTAATCCTCCGGGGCCATTCCTCCACGTCGTTGTTGGTTCGGATAACGTGGCCGTATACACTGACACTGCGTAGAGGGTATACACTGGAGGTGAACCACTGGCTATCCATATATGCCACTGAGGACCGCAGTTGAGTCGTGTTGGCCTTCTGCGCAAGGCTCTGGAAGGCTCCCTGCATATGCTGGTACGGAAGGAGGGGGAGTGTCATCAACTTTCGTATGTATACATACACTCCCTGGCCTGCAAACCTTTCTCCTGCACATGTCGCAAAATACACTGGACCCTGTGGAAGAGGCTGTCACAAAATGTCACGGGTAGAGCGTACTGGTCGTATATAGCTCTTGTATCGGTTACACCCAAAATCTATTGTTCGAGTTGAAACAATTTCACAATATTCATGATCTATTCATGTAACACGTAAAAGCGTGCACATTTTAAGTGGCCGCCAGAGAGGCCGTGTCATAAGTTTAGTTTTGTGCTAATGCATGTAAACGTATAGGTAAATTTTCCTTAAACGGCAAAATTGTATAAGGGGCCTCTCGTGTTGATTCAATACTGTAGATTTAGCCACGTTTGTCACGGACTGAACGGGGGAAATAATGATTTGGGCGTAATGTTTGCTATAAATGCCATTGTCTTCTAGCTATCGCCGGGATAATCGATAGTACTTTGTTGGAACAGAGATTGGACGGCAAATTTCACAGGCAACATGTGGTTAGTAGTTTTATCAAACTTTTATCGTATATTTGTATTCAGTGGGCGGCGCCATCTTGTTTGGCGGTTACGACATCCGGTTAGCATTGATGTTTCTCAAACATAACTTTAGACTAGCATATGATTTTGAAGTTACTTTATTAGATGTAATTATTGTAATTGATCATTAATTGTAAAACAATATTAATTTGATAACAGTGGATATTAGGTGCATTAGTTAACGTTGGCGTATAACTCGGTGATTGTAATACACGATTGTCAACATTAGTTAACAATGAGATGAGTGACAAGAATAAATGCGTGCATGCATAACTCAGTGAGTGTAATATATGAGTAATTTGATCATGTTTATATTACATGTATTAGGGGCATTGATTAACAGCGACGTACATAGCGTATACATGGCGTTGTAGAATATGTATACATTGCTACTCATCATTAGTACAGCTTACATATATTGATTGAATAATGATTTGTTTGGGTAATGGTAATTATGCAAGATTGTTATGTTTGTCAACCGACATCTAAAACGTATGTATAATTACAGCCTAAGCCATCCAGGGTTGGAATTAAGCCATCCAGGATATAAGCCATCCAGGATATAAGCCATCCAGGGTTGGAGTAAGCCATCTAGGTTTGGATATCCAGGAGTGGAGCTAAGCTTCCACGACTAACGTTACAAGCGGTGGAGACGGTCCCCGTACCTGCTCAGCCAGGTTTTACTAACGACAACCCCCGGGACACAAGGTTGGCCCGTTACCAGTCCTCACTGGAGGAATATCATTCACAATCTCAGTGGAGATTAACTATCATTGCATCGCGTCATCAACCCTTACAGAAGGCATTTGATGACAATCATCCATTGAATTCGCGCATCATCATCTTCATGAGCTCTCGCGCATCACAGTTATCGCGCTAGATCAACATTGTTATAGCTTTAACAACACTTTAGTGTCTTAGACATTCAGTATTTATAACAATACTAAGAACGTCTTAAACGTTCAGGAGAACATTCTTTTCATAGTTCATTTGTGTATTCGCTTGTTTTTTTTAGATAATTGTATATATATTAAACATATTTTAAAAGTTGCATTAAACTTATGTAAATGCATTCACCGTCATTGATTCTTTCCTGAGTTAGCCCAACCACTAAGGTCATCCTGTGACAACTGGTGTCAGAAGTGGGATTTTGGGCGACTACGGAGGGAAAGAATCAATAAGTGATCTTTATTATGATATACTAAATCTCTACTTATTATTTTAGAATTGTGTACCACCCTCTGATCCATCAAGGCGACTGTCGACGATCACGGCCACAGCTTGGAAGACAGGTCAAGACACGACAAGGGTAGGGTGAGTCCAAACTGTTGTTTTGTCCGTTCTTTCCTTGGCGCGAGGTCGCAGTGGTCTACACGAGTGGGTCTGAGGCACTTTTGCTCAATAATTTGGGTGTTTGTTTTACCTCCCTTGATATACACATAGTATCCAATTAGGTTGGCGAACAAGACGTTCTACTCATGTTGTGACACTCGAGTATACTTTTATTAATGGGAGAAGTAAATATACATGTACATGTTATACACATTTTGATGATGGTTTAAGGTTTATGTCCAATATCAAATATAGATATTTTATGTAGTGTATATGTTTTGTGGAAGCTAGATACTATCTATACATAACCGTTAGTAGTTAGCGCTAGTACAAATGTGTATGTAACTTGTCCTATGATGATGCCCAGGTATTTACTGAGGACACAGTGACTTACCATTAGTAGTTAGGTGAGTAGAATTATTAGTGACGTGTGTATTGTAATTATTGTAGTTAGTAGTCCACAATGTCCATAGACATGACGTCCATAAAGGATCTTACGGAAATGGGAAAGGAGTTAGGGTATGCTGGAGAGGAGCTTAGAACCTTTGTTAAAGACGAACAGGCTAGGGAAAGGGAATTTAGACTTAAGGAAAGAGAATTAGCAAAGCAGGAAAGAGATGAAGAAAGTAGACTAGTTAAAGATAAGCTAGAAGTAGAAAGTAGAATAGCTAAAGAGAAGCTAGAATACGAAAGTAGGTTAGCTAAAGAGAAGCGAGATGAAGAAAGTAGACTAGCCACAGAGAAGGTAGAATTAGAAAGTAGACTAGCCACAGAGAAGCTAGAATTAGAAGCTAGGTTAGCTAAAGAGAAGCGAGATGATGATAAAGAGAAGGTAGAATTAGAAAGTAGAATAGTAAAGGAGAAGCAAGAGTTAGAACATGAGAGGTTCGAAACAGATGGTAGACTAGCTAAGGCTAAGATGATAATGGAAAGGGAGCAAAAAGAGTTTGAGCATAAGTTAGCTTTAGAGTTGGAAGCAGCTAAGACACATAGTAAGGAAAGTAAAACTGAAGGGAAAGATAGTTATTCTGGGAAGTTAAAAGGTTCGAAGTTACCATACTTTGATGCTGACAAAGATAACATGGACAGTTACTTGTTACGGTTGGAGCGTTATGCTGAGTTACAGGAATGGACCAAAGATAAGTGGGCAGTTCATTTAAGTGCGTTATTAAGAGGCAAGGCCTTAGATGTATTTTCTAGATTACCTAGTGTAGATGCTCTTGACTATGACAAGTTAAAGGATGCTCTTTTAAAGAGATTTGAGCTAACTGAAGAAGGTTTTAGAAAGCGGTTTAGAGCTTGTCTGCCTGAGAAAGGCGAGTCATTTATTCAGTTTATTAGTAGATCTAGAAATTACTTAGATAGATGGTTAGAGTTAGGAAAGGTAGCGCAGACTTATCAGGGCCTCATAGATTTCTTGTTGCGGGACCAGCTATTCAATGTTTGTAGTAGAGATCTGTTCTTATTTCTGAAAGAAAGAAAATTAGCTAGTGTAGGAGAAATGGCAACACAAGCAGATCAGTTTGCCGAGGCTAGAGGTGGAGCTCATAATGTAGTGTCGAAAGACAGAACTTTTAGAGATAGGCAAGGGGACGATCATAAACAGAAAGGCCAGAGTGGAAACTATAGAGGTGGAGGTAGTTCGATGGGTTCTCGAGGAGGTAGCAATAGTGGTAACATAGGTAGACCTTTTATTCGTTGTCGTCACTGTAATGGGAATCATGCTTCACATGAGTGTAGGAAAGCGGTGAAAGTGTCCGCTGTCGTAGACAATTTCAGTGAAAATAGTAGAGTGGACAACAATGTAGGGAATCAGAACCAAGGTTTTAACAACCCATGGAATTTCGGTAGAGGTAGAGGTGGTCAAAACCGAGGTAGAGGTAGAGGCAGAGGTAGTAATAGTCCGGTTATTAAAACCGAGAGTAGTAGCTGTTGTGTTAAAGCGGATGGTGTAATGACGAAGATCGGAACATGTCTCTTTCCGTATGCAAATCTTCCAACGGCAGATGGTAGAGTGAATGGCACGGACGTAATTGTAATGAGGGATACAGGTTGTACAGGTGTGGTAGTTAGGCGTAGTTTAGTTACGGATGACCAGTTGGTAGGTAAACAGTCACCGTGTATGTTGTTAAATAAATCGGTAGAGCACGTGCCAATAGCGAGAATAGATGTAGATACACCTTTCTTTAAAGGGACTACAGAGGCACTATGTATGGATGACCCGATGTATGATTTAACGATAGGGAACATAGATGGTTCAGCACTTCCGGTAATGTCCGATTTTAGAAGTAGCATAAGTAATGCCGTAGAGACTAGAGCGCAGGTTCAGAAGCAAGCTCAGGCTTATAGAAAATTAAAGGTTCCTGCAGCCGTAGGTGACATATCTAAAGCGGAGTTTATAGAAGCACAAACTCAAGACGAGTCATTAGGTCCTTGTAAAGTGAAGGCCAAGGACGGTGTAGTGAAGAAGTGTAAAGGGTCCGGTAGTTGTAAGTTTGTACATAAGAATAGGTTATTGTACAGAGAATTTGAAGATAGTGGTAGTAGACAGTTTCACCAATTAGTGGTACCTACCCAGTATAGAACGACAGTGCTTAAGGTAGCTCATGAGTCGATTATGGGAGGTCATTTAGGCGTAAAGAAAACGTCAGATAGAGTATTGGCAGAATTTTATTGGCCAGGCGTTAGTGGAGATGTAACTAGGTATTGTAGGTCCTGCGATGTATGCCAAAGGACAGTACCAAAAGGTCGAGTGACCAAAGTACATTTAGGTCAGATGCCACTGATAGATACACCATTTAAGCGGGTAGCCGTAGACATAGTTGGACCAATTTTTCCAGTGTCGGATAGGAAAAATAGGTACATTTTGACCATGGTAGACTATGCAACTAGGTATCCGGAGGCAGTAGCATTGCCCTCAATTGAAACTGAGAGAGTAGCTGAGGCATTAGTTGATATGTTCAGTAGACTAGGTGTACCAGAGGAAATGCTGACTGATTGTGGGTCACAGTTTACGTCAGAACTTATGGCTGAAGTAAGCAGGTTATTGTCTTTGCGTCAAATCATGACAACACCATATCACCCTATGTGTAACGGGTTAGTCGAACGATTTAACGGGACGTTAAAGCAAATGTTACGGCGTATGTGTACCGAGAGACCCAAAGATTGGGACAAGTATCTCAATGCTTTATTGTTTGCATTTAGAGAGGTTCCACAAGAGAGTTTAGGATTTTCACCGTTTGAGTTATTGTACGGTAGGTCAGTTAGAGGTCCCATGAGGATTCTTAGAGAGATGTGGGCAGGTGAAGTAGATAGTGATGAGGTTAAGACTACATATCAGTATGTTTTAGATCTGAAGGAGAAACTAGAGGAGACTTGTAAGATAGCTCAAAGTCAGTTAGTTAAGGCAAGTACCAAGTATAAACGCTACTATGACCAGAAAGCTAGAGCTAGGAAGTTTAAGATAGATGACCAGGTGTTACTGTTACTCCCGACCGACAATAACAAGTTGTTATTACAATGGAAAGGTCCGTTTTACGTTAGAGGGATAGTGAACACTATGGATTACCGTATCGAGATAAACGGAAAGTTAAAGACCTTTCATGCGAATATGCTGAAAGAGTATATAAGTAGAACCGATAATGTGCAACAAGGGGTGTTAACCGTAGTTAATGTTGCAGTTATTGAGGCTAGTGAGGAAGACAGTAGTGAGGACACTAGTCCCATGTATTTTCCCACTAGTGTAGGTAGGGAGAGAGCAGCCGATGTAGACATATCGGGCATGCTTAGTGTAGCAGAGAAACGAGAGGTAAGTCGTTTAGACTCTGAGTGTAGTACTGTTCGGTCCGATAAGTCGAGACCAACAGATGTAGTGCAGTGTAGCTTTAAGCACACGTTAGCAAATCCGATTAGGGAATCGAGAGACCCTACTCCATTTCGCAAACAGTATACTGGTAATGCGATGGATGTGATGTGTAAAGTTGGAGTTCTTGTAGTGACGGGAAGTAGTGTTATTAGTAACCGTAAAGTCGGTGTAATAGACCGTGGAAAGGACAATATATGGGCAGACTATTTAAGTCGCCGAACATAATGACTGGTTTAATACAATAGTGTATTGCAGTGTATTGTACAATAGTAGTATATGTTACGACAGGGTAGTGTACAATTGTAGAATAGTGTTCAAATTGTAATTACATGTTATAGTTAGGTTATAACTGCAGTGGTAATAGTTAACATACTCAAGCGATTGAGCGATCAGCTTGTACGTTTTGTCGCTCGTTTGCTCAGAAGAATTAATAGTTTCTTAACGTGTAAATATTAATTATCATTTTGTTGAATTTTAAAAGTGTAGCACTTTCTTTAAGTGGGGAGATGTTGTCACAAAATGTCACGGGTAGAGCGTACTGGTCGTATATAGCTCTTGTATCGGTTACACCCAAAATCTATTGTTCGAGTTGAAACAATTTCACAATATTCATGATCTATTCATGTAACACGTAAAAGCGTGCACATTTTAAGTGGCCGCCAGAGAGGCCGTGTCATAAGTTTAGTTTTGTGCTAATGCATGTAAACGTATAGGTAAATTTTCCTTAAACGGCAAAATTGTATAAGGGGCCTCTCGTGTTGATTCAATACTGTAGATTTAGCCACGTTTGTCACGGACTGAACGGGGGAAATAATGATTTGGGCGTAATGTTTGCTATAAATGCCATTGTCTTCTAGCTATCGCCGGGATAATCGATAGTACTTTGTTGGAACAGAGATTGGACGGCAAATTTCACAGGCAACATGTGGTTAGTAGTTTTATCAAACTTTTATCGTATATTTGTATTCAGTGGGCGGCGCCATCTTGTTTGGCGGTTACGACATCCGGTTAGCATTGATGTTTCTCAAACATAACTTTAGACTAGCATATGATTTTGAAGTTACTTTATTAGATGTAATTATTGTAATTGATCATTAATTGTAAAACAATATTAATTTGATAACAGTGGATATTAGGTGCATTAGTTAACGTTGGCGTATAACTCGGTGATTGTAATACACGATTGTCAACATTAGTTAACAATGAGATGAGTGACAAGAATAAATGCGTGCATGCATAACTCAGTGAGTGT